>SNQJ01S0018337.1:145752-166069 GCA_010110895.2 Picea sitchensis | reverse complement strand
GAGTGTTGTATATGTATGTGCATTTTCCTTCATGTCCAAATACCTTCATCAATCTTGCGGTCCAAAACCCATGACTAGGGTTGACATCAATGACAACAACCAATATTTCAACACCTCTTCAGACTTAGAATAGATAATTATGTCATCCAAGAACACTATGAAAAACTTATCCAAAAAAAATTTGAATATGCCATTCATTAAGCACATAAATATAGTTAGTGCATTGGTCAGTACAAATGGCACCACTACAAATTCATAATGCCCATACCTGGTCTTCAAGGTTGTCTTATGAATGTCTTCTTCCTTGATCCTTACCTAATGGTATCCTGACCTCAAGTCAATCTTCGAAAATATCTTTTCTCCTCTTAGTTGATCAAAGCGGTCAACAATTCTGGGTAGAGGATACTTGTTCTTTATAGTATACTTATCCATTTGTCGAAAGTCAATACACAGCCTCAATGTTCCATCCTTCTTTTTGAAAAAAAGTATTGGTTCTCCCCAAGGTGAAACACTTGGACATATGTACCCTTTCTTCAACAATTCCTCCAACTTCATTTGTAATTCTTTTAACTATGGTGTGCTCATTCTGTAAGGTGTTTTTGACACCAGGGCATCTCCTGGCACTAAATCAATAGAGAAATATACCTCCCTTTTTGGTGGCGACCGTGGTATTTCTTGGAATGCATCCTTGAATTCTTATAGTATCGAGAAATATTCAATGCTTGGCCCCTTTGTATTTTATGGCTCCTCCACGTGGGCTGCATAAAATTGACATCCTTTTCTAAAACATCTCTTCAACTGTAAGGCTAAAATATCCCTTATAGAGATGGGTATTGGAACTCCTTTCATAGTGTTTTGTTTTCCATCTTCATCAAGACAGGTAAATGTCTTGGTATGACAATCTAGGACAACATGATGATTTTCTAGCCAATCCATTCCAATTAGAATATCATAAGACCCCAATGGTATGATATTTAGATCAGTATTTGTATTCACACCATTGAGACTTATGGAACATCCTCTGACCATATCATGGATTCTCCTTTTGGTTCCAGTGGCTCGCTGGACCAAACTTAATTTTCTAAGCTTACTTTTATCCAAATGCAATCTATCCACTATTTTAGGATCAATGTAACAATGACTTTCTCATGAATCAATTAAAATAGAAATGAGATGATTTATGATCTTACCTTCCACCTCGATCATATTGGATTGGTACTCTTCTTGTCGATCATCTAAAGATGCATATATTCTTCCCATATCTTCAACTGTTGTAGCCTCTTGGACGTTGTTCATAGTCTTCACTCTGTCTTTTCTATGGGGGAAATCCTTGTACAAGTGATCTTCCTTGCATCCCCAACATTGGATTGATGGTCTTCCCCTTTTTCCCAATGAGTCTTCTTTCCTGGATTCACCCTTAGCATACTGATCTTGATGATTTCTATTAGGCCCATTCTTGTTGAAGGGAGGTTTGAATCCTTTCCTCCTTTGATCAGACTTCTCCTTCCTCTTATCCTTCCAAGATTTATGCAGGGATTCTCTTCCCTAGCCTTGCTCATATAGGTATTTAGCCTTCCCGATGGCCTCAGTCAAGGTATTTGTCTCATCATACCTAATATTTTCTTTATAAAAGGTTGGCAATCCACCTAGAAATATTTGTATTTTCACCTTCTCATCATCAATGAACCTTACATACTTTATCAATCACAAGAAATTATTCTCATATTCTACCATAGTCATGCTTCCCAACCTGAGTTCAAATAACTCCTTCATTTTCTTTTCATATAAATTATCTGAGAGGTACTCCTTCAGGAACTACTTCTTGAACTTATTACAAGTGATCCTAATCTCATTAATATGTTCAACTTGCTTTAGTTGATCCCACCACATTGCAAATTTCCCGTGTAAATGGTAGGTGGAAATCCTGGCTTCTAGGTTTGATGAATAGTTATGCAAATGAAAATACCTCCTGAGTCCAAGAAACCATGCTTCAACATCATCTTCCCTTTATTTTTCACCATCAAAGGAGGGTGGCTTAAGCTTCCTCATCTCTCCTTGCAAACTGTCCACTTCTTGTCTCCTTCTTTGGTTCCTAATAGGAGACACCTCTGGACTACTTATGGAATCTTCCCATGCATAAAAATTTCTTTTTGAGTAAGGAGGTGAGTGGTGTCTATGATTTTCGCTGTCACTTCCCGAATAAACATCTCTTCCATGATCCTCTCTTCTTTCATGAAACCTTCCTTCTTCCTCTTGTTTTGAGTTTGATCCCTTCTTTGTTTGCCTCTGCAACTGATTTAAGCTCTGTAACACTTGAGAATTTATCTAAATTTTCTCTCTCATCAGTCTCTCATTGTGTTCTTTGTAGCTTTGCACTTCCATTTTCAGGCTTCTTACAGTTTCTATTAATGTTTTATTCTCTCCTCTTCCTTTGCGTCCATTGTACTCTGTCTCTGCATTACCAACTCTGGTATGACTTCGACCTCTCTCTCATGGATAGAGGCTTCCTCACCTTCTCCCATCTTCCAAATCTTCATTCCAAGATGATATGTTTAATCTCTTAATTCTGCAAAATGTGCAAGTGACCATTTTGTTAGAATTATGCATATGATAAAAAAAATTTGTCAACAATGTTGTAGGTATTTTTTCTTCTCAATTCATGAAGAACATATATGTATCAATTTGCACCATATAACACATTCATGCTATCCCTTAGCCGATACAAAATTTAATTCTTTACAGGAACTCCCTTCAAACCACTTCCCCAGGTGACCACGGCTCGAAACCGTGACCAAATCCTTCCTGGCACTTTCTGTGTTAGAGATTACTATATCGGAGATCGTGTGGTTCAAAATTGATCAATGGATGAGATCAACAATCAACAATAATTGTGGGCTAACAACGTGCTCGCTCTTTATTAGAGAGCTCTGTCCCTGCAATTTGAAAATTTCTCACCCACATCTTCTTTAAATTGTGGTCATTGATCCCTTGTCCCAACGAGATCAATGATGCTAGAAAATAGTGGCCTGTGCACTATAAAGTCCACTAATTTTTCCTCCTCTCCCCACAATGTTCCCCCACCGTCGATTTTTCGTTCAAAGATCGATGACAATCCACGGGTCCTTCTTACTTAACACTCTATTCCAATATCACACTGATAGGTGCTAGCTCCTTCCTCACCTGTGAACTTGGGATGTGACCAAGGACTTACCCTCCTAGTGCTTCACAACTTCAGAACCTTCCGCCAGGACCAGATCAATGGTCCTTGTCCTCATTCATGATCAACAATCGAGATTCACTTTGGGATTCCGCGCTTTGGGAGTTTGACACTTTCAACCTCTTATTTCCCTCGGATTACTCTGTACCCAAATTTCTATATCAAGTGCCACATGTCCACCTCAAATAAATGACTCTAGTCCACTTCAGGACTTCAGCCTTTGGAAGTCTCAACTTCCCCTGCTTTCTTCCTCCTGAAATGCTTCCACCCAGAGTTCACGATCTTCCGATGCGTGTCCTCCCGTAGATCAACGACTATGAATCGCTTCATCTCTTTGGGCTTAGGGAGTTTCAAAATCTCCTCCTTCACTTTCTCCTGGAGTTATTTCACCCAAATTCAACGATCCGTCGACACGCGTCTATCACAGATCAGTGGTTGTGAATCTCTTCGGCTCTTCAAGATTCGAGAGTTTCAAAATCTCCACCTTCACTTTCTCCCGGAGTGTCTATCCTCCAAACCGTTGTGATATCTATTGTATCGTGTCTTTTGGGATCAACAATAGATATGTACTCCAGCCTTCGTGAGTTCTCGACCCAATGAAAAATGTCACATCGTTTTCCTCTAGAGTTCCTAGTCTTTGGACTGCATGATCTGTCGCCACGTGGAAAAATACTAGAAGCAGACACATGGCCCAATCAGGTGGGTGACACATGTCATGTTTTATCTAACATTTCAATCCTCCACATGTTCAAACTCATTGACATGTGGCACACGTCCCATGTGTCCATGTCATCCTAGATGACGTCCGCGAGCCACATCACTTCGGAATTTCGGGCTTCAGAACATTTTACGCTTGCACTCCTCAATTCACCTGAACTCCAAATTTCCAAACTGCTTAACCTTTTGGGGTCCACATCGCCTCCAGGTGATGTCATCATGTGCCACCATTTTGACTCTTCGGGCTTTGAAACTTCAGGCTTCAGGAGTTTTCATACTAGCACACTCCAATTCTCCCAAACTCCAAATTCCCAAACTGAAAAAACTGTCGTCGCATGTCTCCCTTATCGGACAATCCGGATTAACTATGGACTTCGGTCCTTAAGGAGTTCTATATTTTCACATATATATTTCTTCTGAAGTGGTTATCCTCTAGAGTGCATGATCTACTGCCATGTGTCCACTTCGATCAACGATCTGGATCTACTACGGCTCTTCGGAGCTTCGGGGTTCTAGAGTCCTTTACTCACTCAACTTCTTCCTATTTCTTCCCGGAGTATGATATCACCTGACACATGTCCCCTACTTGAATATCAATGACCATGAGTGATTGTGGAGACTCAACTTGCTCACTCTTTAATTTCCTTGCCAATCTCCCTAAAGTGAAGATTCTCATCTATAGTGGGATTGATATCCACTGTTGATCTGTTGATATAGCAAGATCAATGATCCTGAGTGATTGTAGGCTCACAACTTGCAGAAACTTTAATTTTCTTCCCGATCCCCACAATGCCTCCCCACCGTCGATTTATCTCCAATGCGATCTAACGGTTGTGACTTAACCTTTGCTTCACCTTCATTGGATGACCCTTGTTCACCTTCCCTCTGATCCAATGATCCTGGATCTCTCTTGATCCAACAGTGGAAATCTCTCCTAAATTCGAAAGGGACGATCATGATCCTTTGAACCCTTACAAAGGATCTCTGACGTTCTAGCTCCTGCATAGATTTTCCAGTGACATTCCTCGTAAGATTTTCAACTTCACGGTCAGAATTTGATCTTAATCATGAGACTCTAACCAATAGACCCAGCCCATACCGGTCTGGTGTTTCAACCAGAAGCTCTGATACCGATCTGTAACACACCCCGCCACCCACATGCCATGGTACGCTACCTTGAAGCCCACCCTTAGACTTCTTTCACTTACTGATACCTTTTTAAATTAATAAGGATGCATAAAAGAAAAGATATAATGACATGCAAAACAATAACCATCAAGCATGCATATTCTAAAGAATCAATTTAATGATAAATAAATACATGGTAGAATCCATTCATATATAGATAAATAATACCATAACAGAGAGAAATTATCTTTATAAAAGAAGACACCAACTGGTTGCAGACCAAGGACGTTCCACCCAACCGTAGACACTACTGCTCTAGATATCAACAATAGTGTCACCCCCAAGCCAGGGCTATGAATCCACAAGGACAATTCGAGAGTGTTGGTTTCCCGAACCAGTCAGCACTCAAGCTCTCATAGGCTTTCCCAGCACTCACAAAAATCCAAGTTCCCAACTCTCTTCTACCCATATTGCACCACCCAAAAGAATGGACCTCCACCCTTCTCTGTCATGCAATCCCTCAGGCAGTCCTTCTCCTTCGAGGGATCTAGTGCAACTGGTCCATAATCTCCATGATGGAACTCTTAGGACTCGCAGATGTGAAAAAAGATGGACATAGGCCAATTCATCTCAGACGTGCATGCCTCAAGTCATGTTTGTATTACACTAGCAACCTCTACAACCAATGATACCATGGCTACTCTTTAGCAGTTTGTTTCCTTTCCCCAAGACAAGACACAGATGAGGAAGATGAACGAGTGGCGTAAATGAATGGAGTGACATCTCCACCCAAGGTGAAAAAAAATGAACCATTAGTGAATGAATGTGTGAGGGAAAGAATGGAAAGACAGAATAAGTGAATGAGCGAATGAGCCAACCCCCCAATCAGACCAAGGGAGGGTTTAAGTATTTTCATGGGGAATCAAGAACCTCCTATCCTTCCCCGAGAAGCTCACGTAATTGATCCACTCCCTTAGACAAAATGGTAATTAAAATAGGAAATAATCATGTATCCCATCAAGCCCCCTCTCTTGTGGAATCATATCCCCCTATAACTCTAGTCCTTGTTCATATTATAGTTAACGATGTATTTATTATTAATAATGATCAAAACTTTACATTTCTTGGGCACACAGGCCTTTTAATAGTTTTTTGGGCACTCTCCCCTCTCAACATTATAACAATACATAATTTAAAATGGGGGTTCAAAACCTGGGGTGTTACAGTGGGTGTAAGAACATCTCTACCAAGAGTGGTGTGAAGGAGAGTGTCCATAAATTGTTGAAAACCAGAGAGAGAGAGAGAGATTCCCTAGTGGTATAATGTCTTGGAACGAGGGTGGACAGAGTGCTAAGAGTGAATGAATTTGAGCCTACGGTTGGGTGGAAAGGTGAACAACCATAGTCAATTGGATGGTTATCAAATATAACATATAAGTATTTCTGAACCCTATGTATTGAATGTAATTTATGACTAAATGCCTAAAATTGTCTACAGGATGTGCACACATGAGTGACGATTGGATTGATGGATCTCTTTTATGTTTTGAATTGCAACAATTGAGAAATTGTATGGTTATGGGCATGCTTGTGTATGTGAATGCTTGAGCCTTGTATAGGCTCTAGTTAAAGTAATGAAACTTTAACCTTGCTAATCGTGTACATAATTATAGTTATACCCATATATGTACATAAATAGAGACCACATGTATGTCGCAGTACATGGATCCATATACCTTTGCATCGCAGTGTTTGTTTTTCCTATGACATATGGATTTTTATAATGAAATGAATCAAAGGTATATTATGTAGGAAAAGGAGTTCCTTGGACTTGAGTGAGGATTTATAAAACTCACCAAGTCTTGAAAAGACTTATTGAAACCCAGTGAAATTATCTAAGTCCTGGACTAGACTCTCAAGACTGCGTAAAGGATCTTGTTTTGACTGAAAAATGATGACCATTGATCTAGCACAGTAGTTAGATTTGGGTCCTCCATTTGATCTAGGGTGACATGCAGTCTTGACCATTGATCTAGCGGTGTTGAGAGATCCTAAAATTCCATCAGAGGAGGTTATGATTCCTTTGGAGGTTATACCCTAAATCAACGAGGACCATTGATCCATCAAAGGATAACTATGGAAGATGTGAACCATTATATGCATCATGGTGGATGTGGTTGGAGGCCAAGGGATTATAAAAACTGGTGCTATCATGACCGTTGGATTTGGCATAGTGGTATGATCGTAGTCGTAGATCCTAAGAGAATTTTTATTAGAATACCCTAGTCGGAGTAACTGTGGATGCCGAAATGGAGGCACCCCGATGGAAGAGTCTTAGTGACACTCTTGGTCATTTATTGGTGGACATACTAGGGATGATATCCACCATATATTTTCATCTGTCTCATTTAAGAGATACTAAGATGAAGGTGACATATTGCTAACATCATGTTGACAAGAAGTGTCTACGTACACAAGGATGATATGCGTAAACCTATAATTGGTTAGAGAGATTAGGAATGGACCCCTATCAAGATCGAGCCTTTGATTGGGAACTTTTAATATTGAGCATAGGATATTTGGGTGGATATATATCCATTGTTGATCGAATATCAATTGGAGAGTCTATAAGAAAGTATTTGCACAATCGGATCCAGAGTAGTGTTTATCATTAGAGTGTGGTGTTCGAGGTAACCTTAGAATGTCGAGAAGTAGGTTCTTTGATGTTAAGATTCCAAGGGATGACCTAGACCGTAGATCGATAGATTCTATCGAGATATCTTAGCCATAGATATCGCAGGGTCGTAGCCTATGTTAAACCTAATTAGTGAGCTCATGATCACATGATTAGTATTAACTAATCCCCTTTGTAATCCCTAGCACCGAGATATTTCTAACTTAATACCATAGGTAAGGTCCGACATCCAGTGCCCGGTGGTGCCATGGAACATGACAGGTGGTCCACATGTCACAACAAAGGAAGGCCATGTGTTGTCCCATGGTGGTGCCACGTGTCACATGGATTTGGTTTAATTGGATAGGGATCCATAAGGAAAATGGGTGCCACATGTCAAGTGGTATAGGTATCCATGTGTTGCAATGAGGATCGAGACAAGTGGTATCCTCTGATAGGGCCATTTTCCCTAGGTGCCAACTCATGTCGGATCGGGTAAGTTGAGTTTATCAAAGGTGCAAGTAATGTCTATACCTAGTGATCCGATGATCTGGTGTGACATCAGAAGACGTGACATAGCCAATTCCAAAAATACAATGGTCAACACTCAACAAGATGAGACAGGTGTGAAAAAATGGTGTGTACTCCATGTTATTCCACATGGGACACTGCATGTCACACGGGGGTTGGTCCATGTGTCAAGGTAAATTCACACTTATGGGAAGGACCCTAGTGGTTTTCTAAGTGCTACCTGTCAGGTAATGAAGGTTCCATGTGTCAGGTGGTAATATGGTCATGAGGTGATGGTACATGTGATATCATGGCAATGCCATGGGTCAGAGGGATAGTTTAGCCACTGGATTGAGCCTTAAGTTTAAAATGGATACAAGATACTTTGGTGGGTCGATAGTCCAACGTATGGTGGTTACGTTTTGTGATATGGTGAAGGTCATATGGTGTAGATTTTATCCTTGTACAATTATTTACTGCAAACATATTTTCAATAAAATAACAAATAAGATAAGTCAAATACAGACATTACAAAGATATTTTTCCCCTGGAAACCCAAAGCGGGAAAACCAACATATTATGTATTCATCATCACATACATTGTTTACAATACAATATACATATAGGATCATGTAGCATCCAAAACCCTAATCCAACAACCCATATTAGTCAACAAACCTAATTCCTTAACTGTGAATATTAAAACCATCGATGAAAACCATGTGTCTAAAAACCGCCCAAAAACGAATGCAAAAAACCGCCACTAGTTCTAACCATGCAAAGAATATAACACATACCCAACATTCTCCCACTTGTTTTTTTATTTTCATACAGGTGTTTACAAGGTTACATAGTCAACAATTCAGGGAAGCAATTCCCATAGATCCTCTACACCAAGAGAACTTCTCAGTACTCATAGATTTTGTTAATGAATCTACAACATTTTTCAAAATGCCCACCTTAATCAAAAACACCTTCTTTTCTTCAACCATGTCTCTCACATAGTGATATTGAACATCAATATGTTTTTTCTTTTAATGATAAGTTGGGTTGTTTGCCATAATATTTTCACTCTGACAGTCACAATCTATCCTTACATCTTGTTGTACCAACCCAATACCTGAACACAATATTTGTAACCATACTACTTCCTTACTTGCATGAGTGTCTATCATGTATTCAACTTATGTAGTTGAAAGTGCCACTACACTGTCTTTTTCTCATCCAATTGATTTCTCCTCCAAACAGGTTAAATACATACTCACTTGTAGATCTTATACGATCTAGATATCCAACCCAGTATGCCTACACAAAGTCATGTATGTCCAACACTCTGTCCAAACCTGGTCTTCCTTGGTAGCATAATCCATACCTATTAGTGCCACGCAAATACCTGAAAAATCTCTTTACTATTGTCTAATGATCCTTCCTTGGCTTTGACATATACTCACATATGGAACATGAGACATTTCCGCCTCCTCTTCTTGTTTCTTGGAACATTGATCCGTAGATAACTTTACACCTACAAGAATATTGACCCTGGCTGGTTTACATTCCTACATATTAAACCTCTACAATAAGGTCTCGACAAATTTTCTCCAATTTAACCAGAGTTTCCTATTTTCCTGATATCGTTTAATTTCCATGCCCAAAATGAAATTTGCAACACCAAGATCCTTCATGTCAAATTTAGAGGACAATTGAGTTTCCACATCCTAGATAATCTCCTTGTTGTTTCCTATCAACAACATGTCATCCACATACAAGACCAAATAAATCAAATGATCACCAATTAATTTGAAATACACACAGTGATATTATTTTCTTGTTTTGAAACCAAGTCCCAACATATAAGTATCAAATTTTTGATACCACATCCTTGGTGATTGTTTTAAACCATACATGGACTTTTTCATCTTGGATACGAACTCCTTCTTTTTCTTCATAGAAAATCCTTCTATTTGTTTCATGTACATTTCTTCTTCTAGATCCCTATGTAGGAATGTTGTCTTTACATCCATATATTCTACTTCAAAATGAAATGAAACACCAATAGATAACATAAATATAATATAAGTTAACTTGGCAACAGGAGAAAAAATCTCACCAAAATCAATTACCTCAACTTGGGAATAAATTTTTGGTACTAACTGAGCTTTGTATTTCTCAACTTTTCCTTCTACATTCAACTTCTTCTTAAATACCCATTTTCTTCCAATGGGATTTCTTCCAATAGACAACTCCACTAGATCCCAAGACTCATTCTTATCCAAAGCTTCCATTTCTTTGACCATGGCCTTTTTCCAGAGTTTTCCATCCTTTGAATCCACTACCTCCCTAGCAGTTCTAGGATCATAATCAGTAATAGAAAAATAAAAATTTGAATGGAAATTAGGTGGAGTATACCTTTTCGGTATCCTTTTTCCCGATCTCGTTTAATTTCCATTCCCAAAATGAAATTTTCATCACGAAGATCCTTCATGTCAAATTTAGAGGACAACTGAGTTTTCACATCCTAGATAATCTCCTTATTGTTTCATGTCAACAACATGTCATCCACATACAAGACCAAATAAATCAAATGATCACTAATTAATTTGAAATACACATAGTGATCTTCTTTGCTTCTTGTGAAGCCAAGTCCCAACATATAAGTATCAATTTTTTTATACCAAATCCTTGGTGATTGTTTTAACCCATACAAGGACTTTTTCAGCTTGCATACCAACTCCTTATTTCCCTTCACAACAGAGCCTTCTAGTTCCTTCATGTACATTTATTCTTCTAAATCCCCATGTAGGAATGTTGTCTTCACATCCATATATTCTACTTCAAAATAAAATTAAGAACCAACAAATAACATAAATATAATAGAAGTTAACTTGGCAACAAGAGAAAAAATGTCACCAAAATCAATTCCCTTAACCTGGGAATAACCCTTTGCTACTAACCAAGATTTGTATTTCTCCACTTTGACTTCTACATTCAACTTTTTTTTAAATACCCATTTGCTTCCAAGGGTATTTCATTCAGTTGAGAAATCCACTAGATCCTAAGCCTCATTATTATCCAAGGCTACCATTTCTTTTACCATGGCCTTTTTCAGAGTTTTCCATCCTCTAAATCCACTTCCTCCCTAACAATTCTAGGATCATCATCAGTAATAGAAAAAGAAAAATTTGAAAAGCAATCAGGTGGAGTATACCTTTCTGGTATCATTTTTCCCGATGTCGTTTAATTTCCATGCCCAAAATTAAATTTGCAGCGCCAAGATCCTTAATCTCAAATTTAAAGGACCTCTGATTTTTCACATCCTGGATAATATCCTTGTTGTTTCGTATTGGTAAAATAAATCAAATGATCAAAAATTAATTTGAAATACACATAGTAATCCTCTTTACTTCTTTTGAAGCCAAGTCCCAACATATAAGTATCAATTTTTTTACACCACGTCCTTGGTGATTATTTGAAACCATACAAAGAATTTTTCATCTTGCATACCAACTCCTTCTTTCCCTTCACAACAGAGACTTATGGCTACTTCACATGCATTTATTCTTCTATATCCCCATGTAGGAATGTTGTCTTCACATATATATATTATACTTCAACATCAAACACAACAACAACATATAACATAAATCTAATATAGGTTAACTTGGAAACATGATAAAAAATATCACCAAAATCAATTCCCTCAACCTGGCAATAACCTTGTGCTACTAATAGAGCTTTATATTTCTCCACTTTTCCTTTTACATTCAACTTCTTTTTAAATACCCATTTTCTTCCAATGGTCTTTCTTCTAGTCGACAACTCCACTAGATCCCAAACCTCATTCTTATCGAAGGTTTCCATTTCTTTGACCATGGAATTTTTCCATAGTTTTCCATCCTCTGAATCCACTTGCTCCCTAACAGTTCTAGGATCATCATCAGTAATAGAAAAAGTAAATTTGAATGGAAATCAGGTGGATTATACCTTTCCAATATCCTTTTTTCCTGAACCTATCTCCTCAATAATGGAGTATGAGGATCATCGTCTTCTGATTATTGTTCTTCTAGAGAGTCCAATTCATCATCCTTGAGCTCAAACTCTTTCTTCTCTGGTTCTTCCTTACTTCATAAGATTTCTTGTTTGACAACATATTTCATTGTTTTAAATACGAACTCTTGGCTATAAAGAAGCTTCCTAGTTTTTGGGTTCCAAAGATTATAAGCTTTGAGACCATCTTTATACCCAATAAAGATACAATTTTCAACATTCTTGTCTAGCTTACTTATGTTTTCCTTTGGAAGGTGAACATAGGCATCACAACCAAACACCTTGATATGTGTGAGAGAAGGTTTCTTACCAGTCCATACATAATGTGGAGTATTTTCATCCAATGTTGATGTGGGTGATCGATTGACCAGGTAACATGCAATACCCACTCCTCTTCCCAAAATTCTTGTCCTAACCTGACACCACTGAGCATTCTTTATTTTTCCATCAGTGTCTTGTTCATCCTTTATGAAAATCCATTATGTTGAGCTGTATATGGAGTATTCTTCTGCCTTTGTATAATGCACTTCTTACAGAACTCTTCAAATTCATTCCTGCAAAACTCTCCACCATTATCCATCCTCAACACCTTAATTCTTTTCTCTGTTTGATTCTCATCAAGAGCCTTAGAATATTTAAACCTGTCAAAGAATTCATATTTCTTCCTAAGAAAATATATCCAAGTATTCCTCGAGAATTCATATATAAATGAGGCATAGTACATAGATTTTCCCAATGATGGAAGCGACACAGGTCCAAACACATCACTTTGCATTAGTTGTAAAATTCCTTCTACCCTCCTTCCACCAGAGGGGAATATTACATGATTTTGCTTCCCATATACACAATGTTCAAAGAAATCGAAATCTAGAAAGCAGTTAGACATAAATTCGACCATACCTTTACCGTGTAGTAGTCGAAAACCCTTCTCTCTGATATGCCCCAGTATTTGACGCCACAACATAACCTTTTTCTCCAGATACGGTAGGATGTTTTCCTTATTTATACCCAATATCAGGAAAAACGGAACTATTACATCCATCAATAATAGTGCTTCCTTGCATATTATATAGATTTCCAATACAAACTCCCTTCAACAACACCATTTCTCCTCGAACCATCCTACAGGTTTCTTTTTCAAATACTGTTTTATCCCTACATCATCCATTTTTCTCACATAAATCAAATTTCTGGCCAATCCTGGGATGTGCAGAACACCAAGCAGTTTTATAATCCTTCCATCTATGAGCCTCAACTTGAATTTTCATCGTCCTATGATTTTTTTTATCGATTCATCACCTAGGGAAACATTATCTCTATCATACCTTTCATATTCACAAAACCACTCCTTGTTGGGAGTCATATGAAAGGATGCACTTGATTCAAGCAACCATGCCTCATGATCCACATGTGTTCTTGAAGAATCCAAGTACACATCTCCTCCTTCTTCCTTGGAGGTATTTTCTTCTGGAGAAGGAACATATTCAGATCCCTTCACTCTCTCAACGATTCTAGATCTACATTTATTCTTGTAGTTCCCTTCTTTTTCACATCTCCATCATACCTTTACAAACTTTCTGGGAGATTTAGATATACCCTTAGACTTAGATATTCCACTTGAGGACTTAGATATATATCTTTCTTGGGAGTGTCCTCTTGCAAATAATGCATATGTTCTCTATCCTTCTGTGTTATTCTGTCTCATCTCCTCCGTTAACAAGGATGATATCACTTCATCAAAACTCAAGGTAGTTGTACTACTACTTATGGCCACAACCAAACTATCCCATGAGTCTGGTAAAGAGAAAAATAAACCAATACACTTATAGTCATCTGAAATTTTAATCTCAACAGATAATAACTAACTTGTCACAATATTGAAGGAATTCACATGCTCTGTCACCGAGTATCCATTTCTCATCCTCGGGTTATATAGCTTCTTCCACATGAACAATTTATTTACCAAGGACTTAGACTGATACAAATCCCCCATACAAATCCCCCAACTTATCCCATAACGAATTGGTTGTAGCTTCCCCTGACACATTCAATAATACTAAATATGAGAGAAACAATCATATTATGCTCTTCACCTTCCAATACAAATTTTTCCAGTCATCTGTTGACATTCCTGTAGGTGCAGTACCTAGATCCACCACGATCCACTAATCTTTGTTTACCAACATATCTTCCATCTTGAGAATCCACAACTCAAAATGTTTCCCATTAAATTTCTCTATCTCTATTTTCTAACTGCTCACCATTTATTTTCACCTAAAGAATCAATATCGCATATCTCCCACTGTAACAAGGCTTATCACAGTCCTGAGCCAAATCCATGACCAAAAAAGTGTCCCCCTGAAGCCAATAATTTCTATTATACCAAATGTATATTTTAACCTTGTACAATTATTTACTGCAAACAAATTTTCAATAAAAGAAAAGAAAAGATACAATGGAAAATACACATATTACACAGAGATTTTTCCTCTAGAAACCCAAATCGGGAAATCCAACATATTCTATATTCATCATCACATACATTTTTTTAAATAAGATATACATATAGGATCCCGTAGCATCCAAAAAACTAATACAATAGCCCATATTATTCAACAACCCTAATTCCTTAACCGAAAATATAAAAATCATCGATGAAAACCATGTGGTGAAAACCCACCCAAAAATAGACACACAAAACCACCGTATGGAATAAAATATAACACATACCCAACATATGGAGACATATGATAGGACCACTTGTCCAAGGTTCCATCTCATACCGGATCAGGCATTGAGGACTAAGGTATTATACAGGTCTTTCGGTGGGCCAATGGTCTAGTAATTTGGAGAGACGTGGGAAAGCATCACTAAACCAATATATCGTAGGCAAGTGGAATTTTATGATAGGGCCATGTACCTTGAGCATCATATTGTGTTGGATTGAGCCTTTGGCCGTACAATATTTTGGAAAATTGGTCGAGGTCCCGGGACCCGATAGGTCGAGAGTTCAAAAGAATGGGTGATAGGTACCACACCAGCATCCACGTCTGCATAAGAGTTTGATATGGAGCCACATGGAATTATAATGGAAGAAAACTTAAAAACTATAAGAGGTCATATATTTTGATCCAGAACTCGGATTGAGACAAATTTAAGTCGTTAAAAATCTCTCAACAAATAGAAGATAATGGTATCCTTTTGAACGATATTTGATATGATTGAGGAAAAATGAAAATTTAATACCCCATCCCTTAAAAAGTAATTAGGGAGTTGGGTGTGTTACAGTAATTATAGGGGAGGGAGGGACAAAGGGGAACATAGAGGGGTTGAGGGGGGATAGAGAGAGAGTTTGGAAGAGGGGGGGATAGAGAGGGAGTGGGTGTAATATTCTGAGGCATGCCAAGGGAAGGTCTAGGCCTAGGTCCTTCCATGCCTTGTGATGTCTAAGTATTTCCATTTCTAGGTCTTACCATGTATAGGAGTGTGAGAGGGAGAGAGAGGGAGACATAAAAGTGGGGTAGAGAGGGAGAGTGAGAGGGAGACAGAGAGTGGGGATAGATGTAGGAGAGAGGAGTAGATGTAGGGGAGAGAGAGAGAGAGAGAGAGGGAAGGAGGGGGAATGGTAAATAATAAATATCTTATAGGAGAACATGCACTCTCATAGGAATACATGCACATACCTATAGCACATGGGCACTATTAGGAACGTGTGCAAATTTATAAAGTTTTTGCATGCTCTTAAGACTGTGTGCACATTATTTTGAATTCAATTTTTTTGGGGTGGGATCAACAACGTGTATGCTGAACTCATTGCCTCAAATTTAGGTTTGGGATGACAATCCTAGTGGTTTGGTCTACAAATTGATAAAAACCTCCATTTTTGTGAATACCTCTCTATATCTCTGTCTTTGACGTTACTTTTTTTAGGATAAACAATTCAATTGTTAACGAAACTACATGCATAGATAGAGTTGGCTATGCAGATTCCAGATATATTGTTTTTTTAAATCAACATTGTTTATTATTTTTATTCTATTTTTGTCTTTGCATCTATCAAAATCTTAGGATACATACCTCTCTTATTTATTCTATAACTTTTTTTCCAGCTTAACCATTTCTCGAATGAGTTATCTGCCGCATTAGAGGATACCAATATCTACGATATAAATAAAAATAAAAATTATTATGATCATGTTAAGACCCTCTTAGACTACATGAACAAAATGCATCGTGATTTCAAGGATATATTGACTTTGATAATTTAAAAAAATATAAAATTAATATTGTAAATTTCCAAAAAATACACTGCATTAGAAAAACGTGTTCTCTACAAGTATACAAGTTTTTGGAATGAAATTTCATCGTTAAAGTACTCAACACCTACATGAAAAAAGACATATAACTTATATTTTTCAATGTTTCATGGAAACTTGCAGAGGAGACCTAGCTAAAGAAAATAAAAACAAAGCTTATCAAGAAAATGACGAGAGATTCAGTTTGAAATAATTGTTGACTGGGTGGTTAGCACCTCCTTCGAGACTCGCGACATGGTATAATAACCTCCCATGGATCCATTAAATCTGGCGGTGATGTGTTTACCAATCACCCACGGGTGTTGGTATAACAACAGTTGTACTACCAAAAAATGGTATCAGAGAGAAAGGTTACGAGTTCAAGTCCGCTCAATTGGTGTCGAGTACCTCAGTTGGTGTTGAGGGGGAGATTGATGGCTTGGTGGTCATCACCTCCTTCAGGACTCACAACATGGTATAATAGCCTTCTGTGGATCCATTAATTTTGGTGGTGATGAGTTTACCAATCACCCACTTGTTTTGGTTTACAAACACTGATGTAGGCAGAGCATAGCAGTGCATCAGAACAATGATGAGACTGGTAAGCTATTTATAAACATTGTATCATTCTAATAAGTCTCAGTAACAAATTTTTTATATTTCAGGGTGGTAGGGAGGTGCTAGGGAGGATTGTTTTCCTTAGAGTTTCAAGTGGGTGCTTGAACATAGGGAGTCGTAGCTTCCATCTGGTTGTGGCCAGAAAAACTAGGGTGGAAGTGTGGTGCAAGAGAGAAATATTGTTCTATGTTATACAGGTTGGTGCCTGTGTGACTAGACATTGGAGCTTCCATCCAATTGGTGTTGGAACACTCATGGAGTTGGTGCTTCCTTCTAGTGGGTACTAGAGAAACTAGAGAGTTTGTGCTCTCAGCAAGTTGTTTCTTGTAAAATAGAGGTTGTAGCCTCAAGAAGAGTTGGATCTCATAAGAATGATAATGTATAGAAATATAGATTACATATCATATCAAGAAGAAGAGGTTTTTCCCTTTATGGGTTTCCTCAGGAAATATATGTCTCTGTATATTTCATGTGTGCGATTGATGTTGAATATTCTATTGCTTACTTCCCGGATTTATTGTGATCGTCATTGAGTGTTCTATAAAGAGTTTAAAATGGGCATAATTGTTTAAGCACGGGAACAATTGATTCATCCCCCCTCTCAGTTGTTCAAAAATTGGTATCGGAGCAGGTTCCTTTTATCTAAAGGTATATCAATAAGCTTAAACATGTCAAGCCATGAAGGAACGTCAACCAATAAGGACCCCATGTTCAATGGAACAAACGTTTCCTTCTAGAAAGTTAGGATGAGAACCTACATAATGGATTTAGGTGCATATGTCTGGGATGTGGTAGAGACTGGTTATGTCAAACCAGTTTTACTAGATAATAAGGATTACAAGCTAGAATTCAGCTTCAATGTTAAGGCTATAAATGTTATTCTAAGTGGGCTTGCAGAAGCAAAATTTGTAAAAGTTATGCACTTCGAAACTGCCAAAGAAATGTCGGAAAAACTCATTAGCAGTTATGAAGGTAATGAGAAGTTAAAGGATGCCAAGCTTCAAACCTACAGAGTATAGTTTGAACAACTAAAGATGAAAGAGGATGAAACTGTTGGGAAGTACTTTCTGAGAGTTGAAGAACTAGTAAATCCAATTAAGGCACTTGGTGAAAAAAATTGAAGAACCTCTTTAGTTCAGAAAAATTTGAGACCTCTACCAGATAGGTTCAACCTAAAGGTATCTACTATAGAAGAACTTAATGATCTAAAAACTTTGTCTTTTGATCAACTTCTAGGAATGTTGACTGCATATGAAATGAGAATAGTTAAAGATAAACCCACCTCTAGAGAAGCATCATTTAAGGAAGATAAGAATGAGAATTATGAGCCTGATGAAATTGAAGCAAAATTGATGAGAAGACTAAAGAAAGGATCAGGAAAGTACCAAGGCAAGTTTCCCTTCAAATGTTTTAACTGTGGAAATATAGGTCACTTTGCATCTAAGTTTCCACACAATAAGAAGTACTAGAACTCTAAAGGTGAAGAGAAGTACAAATTCAAGAGATTTGGTAAAAAAAAAAAGTTTATGTGTAAACAATGATGACTCTTCAGGAGACATAGATAGTGACTCATCTTGTGAAGATAAGATTAATGACTTTATGCTAATGGCCAAAGAGGATTATGATAATAAAATCACAAGAAGTGATGTTGATGATGAATAAGTTGTGGTTGACTTGGAAGGAGAAGTGATCAGTGCTCTAGAAGAAATTGATAGACTTAGACTTAAGAAGAAGAAGCAAAAACAATTTCTGATATAGTTTGAGAAAGACAGTAAACAACCCGATGAAGACTTTGCCCTGCTAAAAGTGGAATTAAAAGAGGCAAAGAAAATAGAGGACATTTTGAAACAAAATTTATCAGAAAAAAAAGGCAAGATGTGAAGCCTTGGAAGAAGAGGTAGTAAAAATTAGAAAAGAAATGGAGAAGTTTAAAGTATTGTATCTCCAAAATATTCCAAGAATTAAAGCCTCAACATAACTAAATGACATTCTGAGCAAACAAAGATCTCCCTTGTTGAAGATTGGTTTAGGTTATGTAAGTGGTTCAAGTAGCAAATAGATAGAAAGCAAAGAGCCAGTAAAGATGATCAAGTTCCAAGTCAGCAGGCAAATAGAATATGTGAGTACTCTGTCACCAAAAGATAATAAAGACAACATGATCCCTGATAATAAAAAAAAATATATCATAAAATGGAACAACAAATGCCAAGAAGAAGGCCAACCTTCAGGTACCAAAATTTCTTCCATGGTTACTGTTTTTACTGCTCTAATTTTGGTCATAAGATTGTTGATTGTCAAATTACGTTTAGAGACATGCAACTGGGGAGATCAAGAAATAAATAATCTTTGCAACATAGAACTAAGCAACCAATGAGTAGACAAATATGCACCAATCACTTTGACCTATTGAACAATGATCTTGAATGCTATAACTGTCATTACTTCAGCCACACAGCTACAAACTGCCATCTGAAGAATTACAAAGAAGATACAAATATAAAACCCCTAGCTAGAAATGCAAGCATGTGGAAAAAGAAAGATAGTGACAAATGTGGTCTAGTACTTTTAGCTCAAAAACAAAAACACCCCTGGTATAGAGACAGTGGATGTTCCAAGAACATGACTGGAGACAAGGATAAGTTTTTGTCTATAGGTAAAAGTAAAATAGGAAATGTGACCTTTGGAAATGAAGAACCAGGTAAAATCAAGGGTATAGGGATGGTAAGTTTAAGTAATGGCAAAGGAAAATCCCAATATGTTTTGCTTGTAGATGGGATGAAACATAATTTTCTTAGTGTAAGTCAAATGTGTGATAGAGGATGTGAAGTGGTGGTCACTTCCAAATATTGTAATATAAAATTTGTAAACTCAGGACAAGTGGTGGCTAAATGCATAAGGACAGAAAACAATGTATATATACTGAAATAAGATAGTGAAGAGTGTCATCTAAGAAAACATGATGAGATTTGGTGTAACGACCCAAATTGGATACATGCTTAAAGATTATAAAGAAAACTTAATTAAAAGAAAGTGATTGTGATTAACTAAGTAATACTCTAACTACAGACCACATTTAATGACCTGAGAATTATAATTTAAAAGATCAATGAAAATG
>SNQJ01S0018337.1:83379-142574 GCA_010110895.2 Picea sitchensis | reverse complement strand
AAGGGGGGGGGAAGAGGGGGATGTGCGCACCATTCGACATGGGGGGATGGTTGCGGAGGACTATTTTCTGGTTATATGCAGAGAGCCGAGAGCTTTGCTGGGGATTGGTGCACTCAGATTGAGGCACGGGATTTTCTGGTTGTGACATATTGATCAGGCAGGCACCGAGTTGCTAGAGGTTTTTGGCACGGGGGCCAGGATATCCGTAGATATCCTGGAGCTAGGTCGTTTTCCTAGTTGGCAGGGTGGACAATAGTTTTGGGCAATTATTTCTTGTTTGTGGCAGGATTGATCTGAGGAGCAGGTAGCAGGAAGGCAGCAGCAAGGCACAGAGGCAACGGGAATTAGCATCAGAACCAGGTACTTGGTTAAATTTTTTATTTATTTCTTTCTATCATGATTTCAGTATTTATTGAGAATTCTAAGTTGTTGTAGTTGCTGTCATGAAATTCAATATTATGCTAGGAAGTCGTTCTTTCAGTTTACTTAATAAATGTTTATGAAACTGAATGATGTTTAAAAATATTTGGGCATTACATTTGGTTATGGCATAGGAGACTTGGACATCTAAACTTTCACCACTTAATCAAGCTCAAAAATTTTGAGGCAGTAAAAGATCTTCCAAGAATATCAAAGCCACAAGATTTTGTGTGTAAACCTTGCCAAGTAGGAAAGGTAACCATGACACAATTTAAATCCAAGAGCTCTACTTCAACAAAGAAGCCACTCCAACTAGTTCATATGGATTTATGTGGACCATCAAGACAGGAAGGCGCGGGGAAGTAAAACTACTTCATGTTGATCATTGATGATTACTCCAGACTCACTTGGGTTTATCTTCTCAAAGAAAGAGTTGAATCATTTGAGAAATTTAAAATATTTAAGGCCTTAACTGAGAATCAAACAGGCAACAGATTAAAGGTTGTAAGATCTGACAAAGGAGGAGAATTTATGTCAAATGATTTCAAGGAATTCTATGATAAACATGGGATAAAGAGAGAATACACAATCCCAGGAACTCCACATCAAAATGGAGTAGTTGAGAGGCAAAATAGAACAGTTCAACAAATGGCAAGGTCAGCATTGAATCAGAAAAGCATTGGTCAAACCTATTGGGTAGAAGAAATACACACAACAATCCATGTTATTAACAAATCCCACCTCAGACCACATCGTGACAAGACACCTTATGAACTGTGGTATGGAATACCTACAAACACTTCAAAGTCTTTGGGAGTAAATGCTACATAAAGAATAATAATGAAAACCTTGGCAAGTATGATGACATGGATGACGAAGGAATCTTCTTAGGATATGCTACAAACAGTAAAGGATACATATGTTATAATAAGAGGCTGCATAAATTAGTTGATTGCATTAATGTAAATGTTGATGAAGGAGTCTCAGAAAGAGAGGTGAGCCATATTGAGTCTGCTACAAAATACACAGCTGAAGTTGAAGATGAACAAGTCCAATAATCAGGAAAAGAAGACTCCGAGTCAGATGAAGACACCAACACTCAGACAGACTCAAATCAACATCAAATCCTTCCTCCAGAATTACTCGAAAGAATAATCATGAAAGTCAAATAAAGTCAAATAATTGGTGAGAAAAACAAAGGTGTACAAACTAGTAGAAGGATAATCAAAGACACTGAGCAATCACATATAGCCTTCATATCCATAGTAGAACCCAAGAACTTTAATGAATCTAGTGAATATGTAAATTGGTTAAAATCAATGAATGAGGAACTGGATTAGATTGAGAAGAAAAATACTTGGGAGCTTGTTCCTAGACCTGCAGATAAGATTGTAATTGGATCCAAATGGGTGTTTAAGAATAAAATGAATGAACAAGGACAAATTGTTAATAATAAAGCCAGATTGGTTTGTAAGGGGTATGCACAAGTTGAAGGACAAGATTTTTATGAAACCTTTGCACCTATGGCAAGATTGGAAGCCATCAAAATGTTTCTTGCCTATGCATGTCATAAGAACTTTAAAGTATATTAGATGGATGTTAAGTCAACATTTCTTAATGGATATCTAGAGGAAGAAGTATATATGGAGCAACCTGAACGTTTTTCTATAATAGATAATCCTGACTATGTCTGTGAGTTGAAAAAGGATCTATATGGACTGAAACAGGCACCATGAGCTTGGTATTAAAGACTGGACAAATTTTTACAGGACAAAACGTTCAAGAAAGGTATTGTTGACAGTAATCTATACATTAAATATGAAGGTGATGATTTATTAGTTGTTTTGGTTTATGTAGACAACATTATTTTTGGATGTACTAATGACCCTTCAATTCAGTGGTTTGTCAATTCAATGCAAACTGATTTTGAGATGTCCATGATAGGAGAACTGTCATGCTTCCTTGGTCTATGAATCAATCCGAATTCTACATGGCTATTTATCTCTCAAGAAAAGTATTTGAAAGAAATGTTGAAGAAGTTTCAGATGGAAGATTCCTCTCCTTTTAGTACACCTATGGTTGTTGGTTGCAATCTCAGTAAAGATGTTGTTTCACCTAATGTTGATCAAAGAACATATCAATCAATGATAGGTAGTCTTCTATACATCAAAACATCCCTTACAGAAAAGACACAGAAGGTTTACATGAAGAGTGTGCATGGAAATAAAAATAGCGAAGGAACATAAGAGAAAGCCCAAGAATCTCAAAAGAGATAGTGCATAATTTCATGCAAAGTGCAAGTGTGCACTAGGGCTGAGGTTAACTTCATTTCCAAAGCTCAGGAGAGATAGCATTCTGAGATGTGCAGACGATATCCCATACATTAAGGCTCACAAAATGATCAAAGGTTGTGGCCTTTGACACTTAGATATTTGAGAAAGATAAATCTCAGGAGGAGGAGCCACAGTGACCATTAGATCAATCACTATGAATAATCTGGGGTGTCAGATTAGAGTCCATATATGAGAAGCAATAATTCGTGAAGTCTAAGTTCACGATTTCATCACAACCATTGGATCACGAATCTTGAATACTCGATGTTCGTTAGATCAACGTCCAGTAACCAAAGGAAGTTGCGATGAAATTTGAAGCGTTGATCCAGAGGAGACTTGGCGAGAGATCAAAATTTCGCTGACTCGTGAGATGGAGAAGTTAAAGTTGAGAGTTGTAGGAACTCGAGATATGTGAAGTCACGAAATGATCTAGGCCATTGAATCCATAGGACATGTGGCGAGAGATCAGCATTTCACTGACTCGCGAGCTAGAGAAGTCAAAGTTGAGAGTTGTAGGAACTCGTGATATGCTAAGTCGTGAAATGATCTGAGCCTTCAGATCACCGAGGATATGGACAGTTGATATTATATGAAGCATTTCATAGTTTCATGAGTTGGGAGTTTTGAGGCAACTCATAGCAGGAGTTTGTGATATGCGAAATCGCGATGCACCCCCCTCTTGCTTGTCCTCTGTTCACAGCTGGTGGTCACATTGATGAAGATTAGGGGAGGAGCTAGCACATCACTAGCCTCTATAACGAAGATCATTGAAATTGCGAAATTCCTTTTCAAATAGGGTTGTGGTCACAGCCAGTGGTCACATCAGCGGAAGAGAAGGGAAGGATCTAGCATTGCTAGGCTCCACCTTAGAGTTTCATGAGTTGAGAGATTCAAGGAAACTCACAGTAGAATATTGCGAAAATCAAAATCGTGAAGCACCCTAGTGCTTGGCCCCGGGTCACAACCACTAGTCATGTGGAAGGAAGGGGCTTAACCAGAGAATCTAGCGCCTACTGTGTAGATTTCTTGAGAAGGGAAAATGAAGAACAGGCATGAGTGCATGGAGGTTCTCTCAGTAACTGCTAGAGATGTACTGATTGTAACTGTAGAAAACGACTGACTGCATCTACCAGAGAATTCAAAGAATCTCAGGGTGATCGTCAGAGGAGCTGAAGAGTCTCGAGGTATCTATCAATGGAATGAAGACTCAGAATAGAGATGTTTAACATAAGGAAAAGAGTCGAAGACTGTAGCTTCCAGAAAAGCCAAAGATTATCAGAATAATGACCATGGATTAAGAACATACTCAGTGTAATCGCCAGAGGGGACGAAGAGTTAGGTGTATTATCTAGCAGAGGACTGGGAATTATAAATATATGCAGAACAAAGAAGAGGAGGTTGCTTCTATTGAGAGTTATTCATGTGGGTAAAAGCAGGCTATGTGCAGCAACTGAAACACATAGAAGAGGCGTAGCACATAGAACATAAATGCATATCTAAAAGAGGAAGAGGCAGTCGAGGTGCGCATGCAGAGACAAAGAATAAAAACAAAAATCTGAAAGAAGAATGCGAGTAGGAAGACTTTGATGTAGGCAGAGCATAGAAGTGCAACAGAACAATGATGAGATTGGTAAGTTATTGATAAACATTGTATCACTATAATAAGTCTCAGTAACAAAGTTTTTATATTTTAGGGTGGTAGGGAGGTTCTAGGGAGGACTTTTGTCCTCATATTTTCAAGTGCGTGCTTGAACACAGGGAGCCATAGCTTCCATATAGTTGCAGCTAGAAAAACTAGGGTGGTGCAAGGGAGAACTATTTTTCTCTGTTATACAAGTTGGTGCCTGTGTGGCTGGAAGTTGGAGCTTCCATCCAGTTGGTGTTGGAACACTCAGGGAGTTGGTGCTTACTTCTAGTGGGTGCTAGAGAAACCATAGATTTGGTGCTCTTAGCAAGTTTCTTCTTATAAAACAAAGGTTGTAGCCTCAAGAAGAGTTGGATCTCATAAGAATGATAATGTACAGAAAATAAATATTACATATCATATCAAGAAGAAGAGGTTTTTCCCTTTATGGGTTTCCTCAGGAAATATCTATCTCTGTATATTTCATGTGTGTGATTGATGTTGAATATTCTATTGCTTACTTTCATTCTTTATTGTGATCGTCATTCAGTGTTTTGTAAAGAGTTTAAAATGGGCGTAATTGTTTAAGCATAGGAACAACTAATTCACCCCCTCTCTCAGTTGTTCAACAAGAATGAGAAAACATATTCACACTACTCCATTGAGCTTATGAATATGATACAATGAATAAGTGATATACACTCATATAGGAAATAACATTCCATAATTAAGAAAAGAGAAAAAGTAGTGATCTTTTCTTAGGAATGAAATCATAATAGTGATGGTCTAAAATAGAAAGTCTAAAATAGAACTAACTTCAGTTAACTACCACTGAACTAGTGAGTCGAAAATATAAATATTTCCAACACCCCCCCTGAACATCACTATGGAGTAATAAAAAATGAGTCCCAACAAGTAATCCATATTAGGTACTCATGTACAATGCAACTAATGAAGACTGAGTAAAAAGTGAGGAAAGAGGGAAATCCACGTGGTAACAAAACCCCCCCTCAAAAGACAATGCATCAAAAGATGAAAAGGAAGCTGCTAGGAAACTATGTTTTTCACTCCAAGATGATCCCGCAAAGTCTAAAACTTTAGTCCAGTGAAGGTCTTGGTGAAGATGTCGATAGTCTGTTCATAGGAAGGAAATTATTGCAGATCAATGATCCTATCGTGTACTAGATATTTGATGAAATGCATGTGGACCTAAATGTGTTTGGTTCTCTTTTGTTGTATTGGATCTCTACAAAATATCAATGTACTTTGATTGTCACACCATATGAAATTAGGACAGTGAAACTAGATACCAATATCGATAAGGAAGTGTTGAAGCCAAAGTTCCTGAATGAAACAATTGACTACTCCTTTCTACTCGGCCTATGAAGAAGATAAATAAATGACTAATTACTTCTTACTTGACCAACAAATAGGTCCAGACCCCAAACTAAGAGTGTACCCTGAAGTGGACATGCGATCTGTGTCATCGCCAACCCAATATGATTCTATGAAGCCTATGAGATTCAATGCACAACCATTTGCATAGTGAATACTAGAACCCATGGTGCCCTGAACATATCTGAGGATGAGATTGACAACCTTCTAGTGTTTATCATGGGGCTCTTGCATGTATCTCGAAACTTCTCCTACTGTATATGAGATATATGGATGGGTGTGGGTGAGATACATAAGACTCCCCACCAACTTTCAATACAAAGTATTGTCCAGTAATGGTGTATCCCCTCCATTTTCAAGTCTAATCCCAGATAATAAGGGTGTAGGTGTAGACTTATAGTATGTCATGCGGAATCTATCCAAAAGATCACTGACATCCTTATCTTGAGAAATTTTCATGCCAGAAACATCCTGACTAATCTCAAGACCAAGAAAGAAATGAAGTGGACCCATATCTATCATATAGAAACTATCGTGCAAAATATATTTGACCACAACAATGGCCAAAGAAGATCTACCACTGATCAAAATATCATCAACATAGAGTACTAAAATCATCAAGGAGTCAGTAGTCCTCAACATGTAAGAATTACAATGAGATTTACATCTAAAAAATTCATGTGAAAGAAAATAAGAATCCATCTTTTCATACCATGCTCTAGGTGCCTGCTTGAGGTCAGAGAGTGAATTCTTCAGTATGCATACTAAAGATGAATTATAAATGAACCCTAGTGTCTGCTCCATGTATATATCCTCTAAAGGATCACCATGAAGAAAAAAATCTTCACATCCATCTGATGAAATTCCCATTCTTTGGTTGTTGTAATGCCTAAAACCAAGAGAATGGAATCCATCTTTTCTACAAGAGAAAAGGTCTCATCATAATCTATCCCGTGAATCTATTGAAATCCTTTTGCAGCTAATCTTGCCTTGTACCTTCTCACTTGACCATATGTTACTCTTTTGGTCCTATATACCCATTTTCATATGAAAATTTTCCTCCCTGGTGGAAGTGTAACTAAATCCCAAGTTTGATTCTCTAGGAATGAGTCATACTCCTCCTGCATGGTTTCTTACCATAATGTATTTCCCACAAACTTAGTGTAAGTCTAAAAATTAGAATATTGAAACATATAAAAATGCATGGGAATTGTTGGTTCAAAACATGAAAGTACATGAGAAGTTTCCTCATGTCGAGATCGCGTCCTCCTCAAATCCAATGGATCCTCTATAAGGTTGCATGCTACATGAAGTGTGGATTGTTCCCACTTTGGAATATACTAAAGCTCTGCCATTAGCTTCTCATCTAGATGTAGTTCCTTCTCAAATCCATGTATAGAATCCTGTGAATCTAAATATGTAGTATTTGAGTTTATGGAATCATCATATCTGATGTTTGTAACTGATGGAAGCACAAGAGTCTCTGCATGTTGCATTGGCGGTACATGCAAAGGAATCTCCTCAAACTAAAAAATCCTCTCAATGATGAGTCAGTTTTTAAAGGGATCAATCAACATGTACCCCTTCACATCATCTGAATATCCCACAACGATGCAAGGTGTGCTATGTGGATCTAATGATTTCCTCTTTTCAGAAGGAATATGGGCCCATGCATATGATATGAAGATGCGGAAGTGTGTAACATATGGTTTGTCACATGTACAAGCCTCAAAAGGTGTCATGTCCTCAATGAATCTATGAGGAAATCTATATTGTATGTAAGAAACATAGTTAAGTTTTGTATCCCAAATCTTGGAAGGAAGAGACCTCGCATGCAACATGAAACTGGTCATCTCCTTGAGAGATATGTTCTTCCTTTTAACAAATCCATTATGTTTTGGAGTGTATGGAACTTTATGTTGCAAATGTATACTATCCTCACAACAAATATTTTGAAAATCTTTGTTGATATACTCCCCCTCATTGTTTGTGTGGAGGATTGTTATCTTCTTCCCATACTATGCCTCTACTAGATCTTTGAAGTCTTTGAGATGATAACAAATTTCATACTTTTTCCTGCGAAAATAAACCCAAGTATAGCATGAGTAATCATCAATAAATGTAAGGAAATACCTTGCTTTGTTGATGGACAGATGTGGAAATGAATCCAGGAAATCAATGTGAACAAGCTCCAAGGAAGAGAAGGCTCTCTTTTCCTTCCCCTTTTCAAACTTCTCTTCAAGATGTTTTCCAATAATGCATCCTTCACAAACCCCTTCAGGAATGTGAATGTATGGAAAGCCTTTGAGCATTCCTTTCTTGGAAACTCGTTGCATGTACCTAAATTTTAAATGACCAAATATCTCAGGCCATACTCTTCTACTATCATCATTGTGCGTAAGTAGTAAATAAGAGTCATGGTCAACAAACTTAGTGAATTTATACAACCTTGATTTGTGATCTACCTCACCAATTGCAATATTGGAATTGTCATGCATGTAAAGTACATAAATTGAATCTGATGTAAATTCAACCTTTTTACCTATTTGAGTGATCTGATAAACAGAGAGAAGATTTATAGAAATCTTTGGAACATGTAAAATATTCTCAAAGTTTCCATTAGAAAGTTCCTCTCTTCCCTCTCCTGCTACTGCTACTGGAGTATCATTCCCCATGAGAATAGGGGGTCTTGAGCATGAACTCAAAGAAGTAAAAAATTCATCTTTCACTGTCATATGATGTGATTCCCCAGAATCTATAATCCATGAATTAGATGAGGAATTAATTGCAACAAGATCATGATGATTACCTTTCTTAGGAGCATGATATTCTTCCTTCTTCTTCTTGGATTCTTCAAGAAAGAAGTTTCCAAGGTTGTTCTACTGAAGTACATGTGCCATAAGATCGATTTGCTTCTTCATGCATGTGGATTCTTCATTATTTGTTTATTGATATAAGTGCACTATTTTCCCTTCTTCTTCTTCTTCTATTTGGAATTTGACCAGAATTTGGAACCTGAAGAATCCTTGAAGGGTTTAGAATATCCCTCCTTTTATTTATGTTTCTCCTTTCTTTTTTGTTTAGATTTTTTATTGGATGACCCTTTTCCATCCTGCCTGGTTAGTGCATGTTCTTTGGGTTCCTTAATTAGGCCCATTTGAATGAGTTTATCCTGCTTATGTGTGAGAGAATCAATGAACTTCTCCATGGTATGGATCTTCCACTTTGATCCCAAAACATATCAGCTAGAATGAAAAGTGGAGACATAGACAACATATTATGGTCCTAGATTAGCCAATATTGTTAGAATAAGTTGGTCCTCTTGTTTATACTTATCAATTCCACAATATTCCAAGATTGATATCAAATATTTAAACTTGGTAAATAAATCTTGTATAGTATCAAAACTTTTAGGATCCAAGTTCTTCAACTCTACCTCAAGCATATGACCTCTCATTTCATCTTTCTTTCCAAAGTGACCTTCCAAGGTTGTTCAGATATCATTTAGAATATTGCATGCAGCAACATGAAACCATAAATCAGTAGAAATTAATTCAAGAAGAAGTCTTGTGGCCTCATCCTTACTGTTCATCCATCTGGTCTTCTCAATCATTGATGTAGGTTATGTTTATGTCTCCACCGTCAAATTGTAAAATCCTTTCCTTTTGAGTTCGAATTCTCCCTTCGTATTCCATTCAAAATAATTGTATGGTGTAAGAATTATCACCAAATTTTACTGAAGAGTTAGTTTCGTATCCATCCCTCTTATTGGTTCTGAAAACCCTGAAAATTAACCCTCAATTTGCAAGTAAATAATCATGAGAAATCATTCCAAAAAGTCAATTTTTGAAGAGTGTCACACCATGTATGAAGGACACAGAGCAACACTATCTCACCCTGGTGGAAGGACATAGAGTGACAATGTCGCACCCTGTTCAAGGATAAAGTGTGAAACTTCCTATGACACTTGAAATTTTGTAAGTTTACGACTAATTGTTGCACCTTTCAATAGGGAGAGGGTGCAACACTGTCGAATATGCAGATTATGCTCTCAAAAAAATATGATTTCCCTCTTCTCTGGCTTGTCTTGTTTGCTCCAAGAAACCTTGCTATGATACCATGTCAATGTTTCATGGAAACCTACACAGGAGACCTAGCTAAAATCAAACAGAAGCAAAGCTTATCAAGAAAATGTCGAGAGATTCAATATGGAAGAATGAGAAAATGTATTTGCACTACTCCAATGAGTTGATCAATATGATACAATGAATGAGTGGTATACACTCATATACGAAAGAACATTCCATAATTAAGAAAAGAGAACAAGCAGTGAGATTTTCTTAGGAATCAATGCATAATAGTGATGGTCTAAATAGAAAGTCTAAAATAGAAGTAGATTCAGTTAACTACCACTGAACTAGTGAATCGGAAATAGAAATATTTCCAACAATATTTTGTTGGAAAAATAACATAACAATGTTAAAAAAAAACAAATTTGACATAGTTATTCACAATTTCTATGAATCGAAGTTCTATATTCGGAAAGTTAATTAAATTTCCTATGTTTCATCTTCTTACACCATATTCAAATTCATTGTAAAAGTACCTTGAATAATCCCTCCAAGTTAACAGATTGTTGTTTTTCCATGTTTGTATTTCCACTAACCCGTCGTGAGAGACCATCATTAGCTTCCACTCACCCTAGAATATAATGGCTAGATGATGTTTTTGTTAGTTCATGTTATTGTTTCATAGTAATAATTTTTTCTTCATTTGCAAAACCCATAATTTGAAAGAACTATTACTCAAACTAGTGACAAAAAATATTGAAAACGAGGAAATCATTAATAGTTTAAATTATATTTTTAAAATAGAAATTTCAATACCCAAAAATATCCGGAAAAAAATAATTTCAAATGTGTTTAGTTCTATTGGTATTATATTTCAAAGATTTGTGTTTGCAGTTTTAAAGAAGACATTTCAAAATACACATTTTTGTTAACTCTTGAGATTTTCAACGGAGGGTATTATACCAAAATAGAAGAGTAGCTTAGTTAAATAATGGACTACAATGAATCAATCATGATATTAGAAAAATAAATGAGAGAGAACATTCATAGATGGACATGACACAATTTTCAGGTTATTCAGATGACAAGAATAAAGTTTGAATTTCATAATACATCATTTTTTTTGTGCATTACATGTCAATAAAATCCTTGTGTGAACTCTAAAATATCTTCACCTATATCTCATTAATTAATATAACCTCTTTAATGAGGATACTATGGGTTACAATTTTTTTTCATAAACCATGTGTTCACATAACCTCCTTAATGAGATCACTTCCTTGGAAGTCTTTATTTTCCTCAATAATAGATAAGGAAATATGTCATCTCGTAGATTGCTTCTTCAAACAAAGTAATTACATAATTAATAGTTATTTTGTATCATCTACATGTTTAACCTAATTTGAATCCACATAACCATGCAAATCTGAAACTTTTATTTCAACATCCTTCATTTCTTTAAATAACATATTAGGTAGCATGGAATCATATATTCATCAAATTTCTTGATCCTGACATGGAAACTTATTTTTTCCACTCTTTGACCTTCAAAGTAAGAGTTGTTTGTTGACATACCTTAATGGTATAAGATAACCATTCTTTGTAATGTTGCTAAAAGTAAACTTCTAGTATGTCATATCATTATTATTTAATTTAATTTGAAGACAATGTGATCTATTTAATAGATTATGATGTCGGATTACTGAGAGGGGGAGTGAATCAGTAATAGAGAAATTTAATCATTTTTAACCATGTAATCCAAGTGTTATATCAATGTAGTATTATCATCCAATAACTGTAGAGTAAATAAGCAATGAAAAAATGAACAATCATACACATACATAATACACCAGTGTTTTACGTGGAAACCCAAAGCGGGAGAAAACCACATAATGTTTTTTCTTATATGTGTTGAAGAATTGCATTCATTGGAAGCACCCATTTCCTTTGTTTTCCCGCTGCAACTGGAAGGAGGCTCCAACCCCCTTGTTTCTCAGGCTACAACCTGAGGAAAGCTCCAACTCCCCTATTCTCTGGCTACAACCAAAAGGAGGCTACAACCCCCTGTGTTCTCTGGCTACAACTAGAAGGTGGCTACAACCACCTGTCCTTGCGTCGTCCAACCACCCTGAAGTAGAAGTAGAATGATGGAACCATTGTCACACTATCACTGTGAGATATACTGATGTAAACCTGTACCAATAAACCTGAACCATGCATCAACCATGAATCAACTTGTACCTCAACCTGTAATAAACTTGTACCATAAACAAGTGCATCAACCATACACCAACTTGTACCAAACAACATGTAATCAACCTGTACCATTTAAGCAAGTGCATCCAACCATGTACCAAGTATGTACCAATCATGTGTCAACTACTCATCAACTATGAATCATCAATATGTACCAACATCATCAACTATACACCTCGTGTATTTTCCAACTCATCAACTACTTGTCTCAACCATGTACACAACATGTACATCAACCAAAAGCCCTCATCAATTTCATCATCAAAATATGATTTTTAACTCTATAATAGACCTGGTGTATATGATCACATACTTGTAAACCTTCCTTAACTTTCACAACAAGAGACTAGCATTTTCATCAAACTTTTCTTTAGTCTCACATGACTAGTTTGGGATTAGTCAACAACCCTAACTTGAAATAATCATAACTATGTACCTGTAATGAATAAATATCTGAAAATAGTACACAATTTTCTTCAGTTTTTTTTATGCAATTCCTCCAGGTTTTACTACTTGGAACCTCTTAGAAAATGAGTTATAGAAAAAATGGCATACCTTGATGAATTCTGACTTATTCTAGAGAGAGACCTTGTAGAGCGTGCGCCGCACATAATATTTTTTGAATAGATATGAAAAATTTACACAGAATAATAAATATTGTACTATAGCCAACACATTTGGTATTACTGAATTTGGATTTGTTATGAATAAGTTATGACATTTTTACCCGAAACACCTGTTTTAGGCTAGTTTCAGGACTAGCCACAAACCCTATTTTCCATGGAATGTAACTCCAAACATACAATGACCCACAAGATGAAATTTTTAGCATAGATACTTGTGTATGTTTCCTCAATTTCTTATCATTTTCACGATCTAAATCATTCTAGAAAAAAAATTATTGCGAAAATGGTGAGATGACCTATAAATAACATACATTAGAAAGCATCATCAAAAGAATTTATCCTCCCTTGAATTCTGACCTTCTTTTCTTCACCTTCCCTCTGAAATTTGGCTTAGATATCCTTTGGTTACCTCAGACACCTATAGATATTCTATATGCTCAAGTGTGATATAAAATGAGAGAGCCTTGCCTCTTATTTATACTCTCCAAATAGCTTCCTTAGAAGCATCTTCTAGGTCACTTTGCCCACTTTCCTTCTTTTAGGGTTAATCCACTTCTAATTTCTCCATTAAATTTATTATTTAAATAATTTGTTTTGTATTCACTTTGAATTATAGTACACTCATAAATTCTCTTTATTATATACCTTCTAAAATCTCTTAAACCACTTTGACTACTTTGACCTTTTGGGGCTTCTAGATGACATATGAGGGTCCTCCAACTTCGTAAGGCCATACCTCTCAAACCGTGAGAAGTTATGTGATGTTCCACATACCACCAAAAATGGAATGATATGTACTATCCATATAGAATTGTTTTACCTACAAATATATCAAAAATCATACCATTATCCATCAAGCAAACTTGGGTCCATTACCTAAACCTGGGTTCTCCAACTTCTCATGGCCATAACTCTCTAACCGTGAGGAGTTATGTGACGTTTCACATACCAATGGAAATGGAATGACATTTAATATCCATATAGAATAGTATTACCTTCAAATATATTAAAACTCATATCATTATACATGAAACAACCTTGGGTCCATTATCCAAACCTTTGTGCTACCAGAATTTCTTCAAGGGTTGACATCAATGAAAACCAACCTTAATCAACAATCTCCCCCTTTGGCATTAATTGAAACACTATGATGCAATACTGAAATCATGTCATGCAGTACTTAATTCATATCACTCATGCTCCCCCTGGAACCATGCCTTTGTCCTCTGCATCTTTGTGACCATTTCTCCCCCTCGAGTCATGCCTCCATCCTCTGCATCTGATAAATCTCTCCCCCTTTGTCATCAATGGCTAAAGTATATTTCCATCTAGGGCTTCTCCCTCTAACTAAACTGTCTGATATCCCAACATGAACTATCCTTTTTATGGTGCTTCCTCCTGTACATCTAATACATTTAAGATAAGCATTCAAAAGCATTCATTTTGGAGTAGAAACAACTCTGAGTCTCTGGCGAAGATACTCAAAGGATTCCTATGGAAGTAGTTTTGTAAATATCTCTGCCACTTGTTATTTTGTGCCCACATACTCAACTTTGATGTTCTTTTTTGCAACCTATTCCCGTAGAAAGTGATACTTGATTGGAATGTGCCTCATCTTGGAGTGCATCATCAGGTTATTTGAGATATTGATGGCGCTTGTATTATCACAATATATTGGAATGGGCTCATCATACTCAACCTGTATATCTGTCAAATTTTGTTTCATCCATAGAATCTGTGTATAACATGTTGTTGCTGCAATATACCATGCCTCGACTGTAGATAGAGATACTGATGATTGTTTCTTTCTTAGCCATGATACTAAACACTCACCCAAGTATAACCCTGCTCCAATGGTGCTTCGTAGATCATCAATACAACCTGTCCAATCTGCATATGTGTAGGAAATAAGTGATAGATCCTTTCCTTTTGGATATCATAATCAAAACTCTTTTGTTCCTTTGAGATATATGAAAATCCTCTTCAATGCTAATACATGTGATTCCTTTGGTGCTTCTTGAAATTGTGCCACCTGTCCAACTGCCTGCATTACATCTGGTCTGGATGTTGTCACATATAGTAGGATACCAATCATTGACCTGTATTGCCTTTGATCTATAGACTTTGAATCATCATATTTTCTTAACTTGCAACTTGTTTGCATGGGAGTGATAATTGGTTTGCAATCTTCCATTCCGAACCTCTTTAGCATTTCTCTGATATACTTGGTTTGAGAAATAAAAATTCCTTGGTTTCTTTGACGTATTTAAAGTTCCTAAAAGAAGGATAGTTCTCCAAGTAATGACATTTCAAATTCATTTTTCATATCCTTTGCAAATTTTTGGCTTAACTTGTCATCATCACTACCAAAACTAATATCATCAACATAAACTTCAATTAATTAAATACTATCTTGACTTACCTTGATGTATAGGTTGTTGTCTGCACTTCCTTTTATGAACCCTGCCTGCTGTAGATATTTATCCAGTCTAGAGTACCATGCTCTAGGAGCCTAATTTAGACCATACAAGTCCTTATTTAATTTACACACATAATCTGCATTCTCTGACAACTGAAATCCTTTTGGTTGTTCAATGTAGACTTCTTCTTCAAGTTCCCCATTTAGAAAAGATGATTTTATGTCCATCTGACACACTTTAATTTTTTTGGAGAATTCATAAGCTAAAAGCAATCAGATTGCTTCCATTCTAGAAACTGGGGCAAATATCTCTTCAAAGTCTATTCCTTCAACCTGTGCATATCCTTTACATACCAATCTAGCTTTGTTCCCTGTAACATCTCCATCTTCATTCAATTTATTCCTGTATACCCACTTTTTTCCGATCACATTCTTATCCTTTGGTCTTGGAACCAATTCCCAAGTGTCATTTTTCTCTATTTGATCCAATTCTTCATCCATGGTCTTGTTCCAAAATCCATCCTTGTTGGCCTCTTCAAAATAGGTTGGTTCAATTGTAGATGTGAGTGCTAGGTCCATTTGTTTTGGTTAATGGATTCTCCTTCTAATCTCAACTCTTGCATCTTTGTTTCTGATAATCTGATCTGAAGGATGATTGTTTTGTACTCGTCTACTAGGTGTTTTTGGAGTTACTTGCTAAATTTGATCTTTTGTTTCTGTTACATCCTCTTTGTCTTCCCCTTCTTTTTCATCTTTTTTTTCTTCTTCATAAAGTTGTTCCATTGATTCTTTTTCTTCTTCCTTTAATTCTTGTTTACCTGTTTCATCAATTGTTACGTTGATTCTTTCCACCGCTTTGTTCAATCTCAGGTTGTAACACTTGTATTATTTTCTTGTACTTGATTAACCAACAAGAAAGTCAAACTTTCCCATTCTTCCATCTTCTCTTTTTATGTATCATTTGCTTCCAAAAACTCTGAAGTGATTTACATTTGTTGGTCTTTCTTTCCATGGATCCTAAGGAGTTTTGTCAGTGTTTTTTCTAAGCATTAGTTTGTTTTGAATGTGAACTGATGTATGCACTTCCTGTGTCCAAAAAATATCTGTCAATTTGGAATCCATCAACATTGTTTGAGCCATTTCCTATATTCTTCTGTTCTTTCTTTCAACAACTCCATTCTGTTGAGATGTCCTAGCAACGAAAATTTTCTTTTTTATTCCATGACTGTCACAATAGTCCATAAATTCATTTGAAGTGAACTCTCCTCCATTATCAGATCTCAAGCATTTGATTTTTGAATCCATTTCATTTTCAACCATTTCCTTGTAGATCTTGAAGTTTTCAAAACATTTTGACTTATTCTTGAGAAATAAAATTGTGATCATTCTTGTATAATCATAAACTAATAACATAAAGTATTTCTCACCTCTTAATCCATTTGTTGTAGTTGGTCCAACTAGATCAGTATGCACAATTTCCAGTGGTATTGTCCTTGAATATTCCTTTGATTTGAACCTGTTCTTTGTTTGCTTTCCTTGTTGACAATGATTGCATAAAGTGTTGGTTGGTTTCGTGATCTGGGGCATTTCTTTGACTTCTTCTCTTTTGCTGACTTTGACAAGGTTATCAAAATGTATGTGACCCATTCTTTTGTGCCATAGCCAACTTTCATCTTCCTTTCCTAGACAACACTTTTCATTTCCAATTTCACTTAACACATTTATGTTGCTTGAATTTCTCGAAGTTGTAGCAATCAATTTTCCTGAACCTTATTTTCTGATCTCTCACTTTTGTGAATCGAAAGTAACTTTATGACCTTGGTCACACATTTGAATCACACTTAAAAGATTATGTTTCATATCTTCTACTAGTAGAACATTTTCTGTCTTTGTATTCTTGTTCCCAATTCTGACTGTTCTTTTTCCAACGATTTTGGATGAATCATCATTTCTGAAGGAGACTAATCCATCTCTTTCCTTTTGTAATGTAAGAAACCTATCTCTATCACATGTCATGTGTTTTGAACACCCATTGTCAACATACCAACCATGTTTCTTCTGCTTAGCTTGTAGAACGAATGTCCATTCTTTATTGCTATATTGATCCTGCTTTCTTATCCATGTCCTTTTTTGAGGTTCCTATCCATGACTGTTGTTATTATGTTTCAGTTCTCTAGGAGGGATTGTCATTATGAAATCTTTGGCCATGTGTCCAAAATTGTTACATTTGTAACATTCCACTTCAGTGCTCAAAGATTCAAACCTGTTGTAACTTCTTCTTTGTGTTTCACTAGGCCTTCTTGGATAACCCCTTTGTGTATGACTTTCAAAAAAAAAAAAATTCCTGTTATTAGCTCTGCAATTCACAACTTTATGTCCAAAATTATTACATGCATAACATAAACCAAAATAGATAGTTTGATACCCGGTAGTTGAAGATATTTTGAAATTAGGTACTCTTATGAATTCTTCTTCTTACTAAGGCCTATCTGTCGGTTGTTTATTTTGAAATCTGAATCTTCTCAGTGGATGAGTGTCCATGTAATCTTCCTTGTAGATCTCCCTATCCCCCTTGATTGTTTCTGCAAAGATTTTTGGACATGTGTCTTTCTTTGTTGTTTTGGAGCTTGATCATTTTTCTTTCTGATTGTATCCAATTCCAGACTTGTCATAATGAGATTTTTGACTGGTGATAATGTCATCCAAAAATTTTGAGTTGTTCTACATATCTTTCTTTTGAAGTTCCTTTCTTAATGTGAAAATCTTTGCTTCCAAATTTTCAATGATCTTGTCTTTTTCTTCTAGTTGTTCTTTGAGTGCTTCTTCAATTATTTTATCTTCTTCTATTTGAACCTTCAAATTTGTTATCATTTGTTCTAGTTCTTTAGTGTCTTCTTTCTTGCCTAGTTCTTCTTGTAGTTTCTTGTTTTTCTTCTTTTCGCTTCTGATAACTTCTATGGCACACATTAATTCCTCTCGGTAGTCAACCTTTACCTCTTCAATTTCTTCTTCGAGTTCTTCATATTCTTCTTTGACTTCTTCATTTTCTTCTTCGATGTCTTATTTATCAGAGTCTTCTACTGCCATGAATAGAAATCTTTTTGTCTCACTGTCACTGACTTCATATTCATATGATGATGAGATGTCTTCTTTGGTGCATAATATTTTCTTGAAAACTTTCTTTGCAGTTCTTTTTCCTTTATATGTTTGCTTGCCTTTTTAGTAACCTTCTTCATTTCTCTTTTTCTTATAAGGATATTTGTTATAAAAATGACCAATACCATCAAAATTAAAACAAATTAAAGGAATCTTGCCTCTATACCTACCATCGGTTCCCTTGTTCAGTCTTTTGACAAAGTTGGTCACTTCTTCATCATCTTCTAAGACGTCATTGTTGTTGCTATGTTCTTCTTTCTTCCTTCCCTTTTTCTTTGAATTTTTGGATGTTTTGAAGGCTGCTTCTTTTATATATGGATTTTCCTGTTTAGTTCTCATTTCATATGCTGTGAAGATTCCATGTAATTTGTCCATGCTTATTGATTTTATATCTGATCTTTCTTCTAGTGATGGTATCATAGGGTCAAATCTCATAGGAAGAGATCTTAGTAATTTTTGAACAATTACAGAGTCTTTGATTTCTTCTCCCAATCCTATGATTTCATTTACTGTTTCATCAACTCGTAAAAGTAAGTTGTAATATTCTCATCTTCCTTCATCTTATATTGTTCGAACTGACCTATGTAAGTTTTAAGCTTTGCTGCTATGACTTTTGAATCTCCTTCATAATTATTTTGAAGTTTGTCCCAAATCTCTTTATCGGATTTACAATGTGCAACTTTGGTGAATATTGTTTCACTAAGACCATTCAAAAGTGCATTTTTGGCTTTGGAATTATTCTGACAGAGTTTCACCGCTTTGTCATTTGTTGGCTGAACTGTTGTTGGTATTGTGTATCCATCTACAATTGATTGTCAAATTTCAAATACTTGTGCCTGTATATATGTTTTCATCCTTATGCTCCAAAATGCATACTTCTGTCAATTGAATTGTGGTGTTCCATTTTTATACAAGTTGTTGCTCTCCATGATCTACCTTTCAGTGGTTAAACTGATTTCTGAAGGAACCTGCTTTGATACCAATTGTTGGATTACTGAGAGGGGGAGTGAATCAATAATAAAGCAACTTAATCATTTTTAACCATATAATCCAAGTGTTATATCAATGTAGCATTATCATCCAATAATTCCAGAGTAAGAAATGAGCAAATGGACAATCATACACATACATAGTACACCAGTGTTTTACGTGGAAACCCAAACCGGGAGAAAACCAAAGAATGTTTTTTTTTATATGTCTTGAAGAATTACATTCATTGGAAGCACCAACTTCGTTTGTTTTCCAGCTACAACTCGAAGGAGGCGCCAACCCCCTAATTTATCAGGATACAACTCGAGGGAAGCTCCAACTGCCCAATTTTCTGGCTAGAACCAGAAGGAGGCTACAACCCCCTATGTTCTCCGGCTACAACCAGAAGGTGGCTACAACCACCTGTCCTTGCCCTGTCCAACCTCCTTGATGTAAAAGTAGAATTATGGAACCACTGTAACACTATCACTGTGAGATATACTGTTGTAAACCTGTATCAATCAACCTGCACCAAACAACCTGTACCAATAACCTGAACCATGCATCAACCATGCATCAACCTGTACCTCAATCATGCATCAACCTGTACCATAAACAAGTGCATCAACCATACACCAACATGTACTAAACAACCTGCAGTCAACCTATAACAACTTATAATGTATTTTTTATCAATTTCAAAATAGTCAAATCTTGAGTTAAAGAAATTATAATTAAAAAAGAATCTACATTTTTACTATTGTTATAAAACCCACTAGTAAAATGTTAACTTTTCCAACCATTAATTTACAACTCTATCCTAATAATTTATTTATATTTTATTCAAAGCATTTACTAGCCACTATGTGGTTATCTCTAGCCATCTCTTGTTAATAATAAGGGATGACTATAATATCATTAGTACTTGTTGTATGAGACTAAAGTATATATATAATTAATATCAAAAATTAATTATTGTGTTTCCTTTATTAAAATGGTTTTGATATTCATATTATGTTGATAAGCTTTCTCACCATTTGTATTACTTATAACCAAATTCAAATTACTATGTATAAGATTATTTCAAATTACTATGTATAAGACAAAGATTTAAAAACCTCTAATAATATATTAATGCCATTGTGATAATGTCTTGTCAAAAATCATTTGGTGCATAGATTTGAATTCATGCATAAGTTTGAATTACAACATTGCATGTCATTATTTTAAAGATGCTTATACCAATACTAAAATTGCATTATCTTATTAATCTAGAATATATTTGCAGAACGAAATGAATATAGATTATTATCAAAATATGTTTAGCACAGAATAACAGATATACACTAAAACTGGTTTCTATTCAATAAGGAAATAAGCTGAAACTGTAAAATGTAGTGGAAACAAGCTTCTTAGAATGATGGTGGCTTACCTCTGAGAAGAGATGTGACGGTTGCGCTCATTCGCAAGAATATGATTACAATGAGGCTTTGAAGACCTTTTTACAATAAACATGAATGTCAAAAACTCTAGACATCCAAAAAAACCTAGCCCTAGGAGGTGAAGTGGAAAAAGTCACGTGGGCCCTGTTTGGGTAAGTTTGTACATCAACCTCTCGGGGTGCATACGATATCCGTTTTAGGTGCACAATAGCCCGTTGGAAAGCTCTATCCAAGGACTACACATTTTGCTTCTAATTTTAAGTGTGGTGAGCCCTAAAAACGTTGTTTAGGGCCTCAAAATGGCCTTGCAAGTCAGGGACTAGAAAACTAGGGAAAAAACTGTCAAACTGTAAAACTGCCAAAATGAGCCAATTGGAATAGGTGAGACACCATCGACATCTAGATCACCTATGTTCCTAAAACTCTTGTTGTAGGTGAAGTGGTGGGGCATTACTTATCAAAATGACTTAAAATATATTCATAAAAGAAATGAAAATTATACTCAAACCAACAAATAATGATATCCTAGCCTTTTGTTATAATATAAGAGAACAAAACTCTATGAAATAAATCATCCAAAAAATCCAATGGAGATGTGTTAAATAAAAAATATGTCTATATAGGTCCTAGATTAAAGTTCTGAAATCATAATGTTGTGTCTTAAATTATTTATGAAAATTATAATAATTATGTAAAAGAAAGATAAAATTAATGAATTTTAAGTGGGAACAACCTAAAAATTCATGAGAAGCTAAGATCATCAAACATAATTAATAAATTTAATAGTTACAAAAGTTAACCTATTACTAAACAATGAAGAGCTTCTATGCTTAAATCCAAATATAATTTCAAGTAATCATCCACATATTAGATTGTTATTAATTTTTTAACACTTTGAAAGGATTAGATAAATTTGATAATGTAACATTATTTATAACCATATGAATAACAACCATATAATTATTTCTTACTTCTAAAATAAGATGGTATTTGAATCTTCATGAGAAGCTAAGATCATAAAACATAATTAATAAATTTAATAGTTACACAAGTTAACATATTACTATACAATGAAGAGCTTCTCAGCTTAAATCCAAATATAATCTCAAGTAATCATCCACAAGATTAGATAAATTTGATAATGTAACATTATTTATAACCATATGAATAACAACCATACAATTATTTCTTACTTCGAAAATAAGATGGTATTTTAATCTGCTATCATTATTTTGATTTTATATAATTTTGATTTTACTTTAACCATATTCTATTTTATTAATATTTATCCTGTTTTCTCTAGATTTTGTGTACTGCTATAACTATATTCTATTTTATTAATATTGATACTGACTTAGTACATTTTGTCTAGATTTATTCATCCCGAAAAGCTTTTTATAGCAATCCCTGCCACCACCGTCCTGTCAGTTTACGTCTTCCTTTCAGTATGCGTCTTCCTTTCAGTATGTTTAATCTAATTAAGAAATATTAAGAAAATCTCAATGGGCCAGAGCAGTACTGGATGTATATGAATTTTAGCAGGGTTCGGCCCAGGACTGCTATCTGAATTATTGTTCGACCACGACGGGTCGTGAGATGGCAGGGCCTTCTACGGCTTGACTTCTAGAGCGATTCGCGCTGAATCTAGGAATTGGAGTTCGTTGAATTCGAACTGCAGATCTCTGCTACGAAGAGGGTCGAAGAACGGATTGAACCAGCAGGCAGGCAGGCTGGCAGCCCAAAATTACGCCGACACACAACTCCAGGCTGGCAGNTTATTTCTTACTTCGAAAATAAGATGGTATTTTAATCTGCTATCATTATTTTGATTTTATATAATTTTGATTTTACTTTAACCATATTCTATTTTATTAATATTTATCCTGTTTTCTCTAGATTTTGTGTACTGCTATAACTATATTCTATTTTATTAATATTGATACTGACTTAGTACATTTTGTCTAGATTTATTCATCCCGAAAAGCTTTTTATAGCAATCCCTGCCACCACCGTCCTGTCAGTTTACGTCTTCCTTTCAGTATGCGTCTTCCTTTCAGTATGTTTAATCTAATTAAGAAATATTAAGAAAATCTCAATGGGCCAGAGCAGTACTGGATGTATATGAATTTTAGCAGGGTTCGGCCCAGGACTGCTATCTGAATTATTGTTCGACCACGACGGGTCGTGAGATGGCAGGGCCTTCTACGGCTTGACTTCTAGAGCGATTCGCGCTGAATCTAGGAATTGGAGTTCGTTGAATTCGAACTGCAGATCTCTGCTACGAAGAGGGTCGAAGAACGGATTGAACCAGCAGGCAGGCAGGCTGGCAGCCCAAAATTACGCCGACACACAACTCCAGGCTGGCAGTGCACAGTTACGCCTACACGCAACTCCAGGCTGGCAGTGAATGAAATGAATGTACAAACGGTACGGCGTTAACACTCTGCAGTGGCACCAGCATCAACATCCGATGTCCGTCGTCATGCAGATTCGTAACGATGAAAAAAATGGCGTTGTTCTAGCAAATGAGTATTTTTGTTGGAGTCTGGTGATATTCGATATAAATTTGTATGAAATTAGTGTTTTTTTTGTTGTTTAAAATTTATTTCTGAATGTAAAAGTTTAAAATATATTTTTGAATGTAGAAATGAATTCAGTATGCTGAAAAAATCATACTGTACTCGGATCATATAGAAATAATCACTAGAATTTGAGGATCTAACAAGGATCTAACAATTTATAATCAAATTTCCGACAAATGTCTCCGAAAAGAAACATTTTTTCAAATGTTATAAAGTTATATGAAATCAGTATTTTTTGTTGTTTAAAATATATTTTTGAATGCAAAAATGGATTCAATATGCTGAAAAACCCACGCTGCATTCGAATTATACAAAAATAATCACTCAAATCTGTTGATTTAACAATTTCTAGCGAAATTTCAAACAAATTTCAAGAAAAAATATTTCCAAAAAAAACCCTTTCCTAAACGTTAGACTACTACCAAAAAAATTCCTAATCCAGCCGGCAAATTTCTCCGTCGTCGTAGGCGGGCGTGAATTTCTGAATTCCCGTGTGTCTGATGCCGTCAGTGTGCCTTTTAAAATAAAATACCTGCACGCTGCCAGTTCTCCATCAATTGGCGTGACCTCAAGCTGCGGAGAGCGTGACCCCTTCTAATTCCGTTGCCACTTCCGTTCGCTTTAACGGGCTATAAATATATAAATGTATTGGTTGTATACGCAGTGTGTATACATCGTGAAGGCCGATACACAGGGTGTATACGTAGCGCAGTTTGCATGTGGAGGAGGTTCGATATTAGTTCTGCCGCCAAATCGGCTAGCCGGATCACTGCTTAGCCAATTGTGTACGTGAGTGAGGATTAACATTGACCAATCTTAACTCACACTAAATAAATATATAGTAGGTGATTTATCAACACTTAATTGAAAAAAATATAAAATATATATATATAAAATACAAAGTTGAAAAAATGGAACATGATCTTGAGCATGGAGATGGTGTGCAATCTTATATTTTCCCTTCAAGTAAGGTTAATTGTCCATTCAAATCACAACAGGTTTACATATGTTGCAAGGAGGTGGAATCAACTATATAAACTTTAGGAAATGAAATTTCATCTAAAAAACTTGTAGATATACATGTTTAAATGGAATTTCACCTCATTCATGTTATGCGTTAAATTGATATATTGTACATGTAACATCCCTAGTTATTATAATGTAATTGTGTAAATGTCATTTAGGCTTATGAGTCAATATGTTTGGGAGAAAACAACTTGTATTGAGTAATATAGTTCAGGGTCAAACTATGTATTATATACATTGAAATGATTAATAAAATAATAATCGCTAGTTGTGATACAACACAGACAATAACAAAAGGGGATTTTATTCATGGATATTAATCCAAACCCACATGAGCATGAATTTTATTATCACTATTGAGTGAACCTTCTATTTTTGTGCCAAGTGTTCCTAAATCCAATCATTGAATTCATGTAAGAGATTGGGTGAGTAAGTCGTCCCACTCAAATATGACAACATGGATTGAGTACAATCATTTTTGGGAAGAGTTAAAGTCAAGAAAACAAAGAAAGGAAGGAAATTCATATGGGAAAAGAGAATGATTTTTACAAACAATTTTTGGGCAGCAAGAGAGGAGTTGAGAAGAGTTAGGGTCAAGAAAACAAAGAAAGGAAGGAAATTCATATGGGAAAAGAGAATGATTTTTACAAACAATTTTTGGGCAGCAAGAGAGGAGTTGAGTGTTGGGAAGAGCACCAACCATGATGTACTTGAAAGAAACCATTATTGAATTGTGTTTATGCTAGAAAATGTGTCTTGTGTGCCTGTAAAAATGGGATGTAATCCTATAGTCTGTTTCATGTTGAGGAACTGACTCAAGATCCTTGTGAAGGATGTTTTGAGCACTCATAGAGAAACTAAGAGTTCCTAGAGTCTCCAACTAAGAGATCCATGGCCAACCGAATGAAATGGAAGCTCTGATAAATTAATGGTACATCTCAATGGACTAAGAGCAGTGAAGGGGGTACATTTATTGAGTTGTGCAGGTTGTGGGGAAGAGAGATGGTGGATTGGAACTATTATTGGCATAGAACTTGTGTTTTGGGATGCTAAGTGTGGAGAGTGGATAGCTAAGAGGACCAAACCTCTTTTTAGACTCATATCCTCTGCTTGGAGGTGGTCTGCTATTGAGAGAAAATGAACAGTAGCACATATGGTTGGGAGGTTCATCCTTCGTACACATCTAGTTGGTTAAGTTTATAAACATATAAGTTCTATGTTAAATGTTAGTATTTTTATTTTTCTCTGCAAAGAGTTTAAATATAAATAAATTGTGTGTTTGTTGTTTGTTTGAACAATTGCATTTATTTTTTTTATAATTTTTGTTAGAAGCATGTTTAATTATGTGTTTGTTTCCCCTTGGGTTATTTTATATGTATGTGGCATTTTTAAAATCTTGTTTCAATAGGCTAAGTCTATTTTGTAGTAGTCGTGGTTAGTTTGGAGGTTGGGTGCGTTACAATACAGTTCCACTTCAAACACATTCAACATAGCAAAGCAATGCACATGGGACCAATCTAGAACAACACTCAAAACATTGTAACATGCTCTATTGTTGACATTATTGATTGTGTGTTGTCTTTGATGGAAACATGAGTCAAACATTTATAGTAAATAGAGAAAAAGGAAAATCACATAGGGGCAGAGGTAGATCACCTTGGGGTAGAAGCAATTCGTGATCACTTTTTGATCATGATAGGATCAACAATATTCCTATTTTCCTAAAACTCAAGAGAGGTAGCATGCATAGAATCCACGTACAAAAGGAGTAACGAAGCATAAGGAATTAAGATCTCAGGAGGGTTAGCGACTAAAGATTAGTGCATAAAAAAATGAACAAACATTAATCGAAGCTCAGAAGAGATGGTGCATTTGAGGTAACAAATGAGACATAGTTCTGTGAGTTAACAAATCCTTTTGTAAAGGATCGAGTTACAGAATCTGTTCATTCTTAATTTGGGACAATCTAGGATCGTTAGATCAAGGTGAAGTCAGAGACTGGGATGACTTAAATATCAACCGTCAGATCTGGAGCAGTAGCATTATGGACAGTTGGATCAAGCCAAAATCATAGATCGAGAGAGATTAATTAAGAGCCGTCAGATTTCATGGAAGAAATTCAAGTGACTCTCAACCGTTAGATCAGTTTGGGATCTATCCTGATTGTCAGATAGAACCAAGTGGAAGGAAAGGATAAGAGAACCCCATAAGATAAAAAGTCTTGAAACCCCCAAAGTCTCGAAGTAAATAAGGGCCATCAGATCTGGGAAATGCATGGTGACTGTTGGATGAGGATAGATGGGTCCAATTGTGGTCAACTACGACACTGACCACTTCGGCGAAAAGGAGTCTGAAACATCTAAGTTTACCCGAAGGTCGAAGCCCCGAACTCGCGAACTCTCGTCGACCATCGGATTAGAGGAAGAGAAGGTAAATCCTGTGAACCGTTGATCTATAATAAATGTTGAACCACCAGATCACACTAAAGGAAAGAACATGGTCAACTCTGGCCCTGAACACTTCGACGAAAAGGAGTCTAAAACAGGTAATTTTACCCGAAGGTCGAAGCCCCGAAGTCGTAAACTCCTATCGATCGTCAGATCAGAGGAAGAACATGATATCCACGTCAGCAAGACCACATCAACAAGGACACTTGGCTTAATCAGATGTTGACAAGTGTGAAGGTCTAGTTGGCACTTTAGGTATACGCAATTAACGAATCTAGGTGACACGTGGCAGCCACTCAACCAGTTCCAAGTCAATACTGACATCAACAAGCTAGGTCACTCTGGGATTACTAACTTCGGGGATATCTAAGATTCCTTTGTCAGCTAATCACTAAATGTCGAAATCGTGAAGTAACGCTAAATGTTGATCCACTTCGGGAGCATTCTCAACCATTGATCAAGCATAGTGGATGAATAGAGTCGGCATGAGGAGTTAATTAATAGCAAGCAGTCACCGCAGCTTTATTACTTATTCGGTAGGTAAAAAATCCAGAGGGATTGAACTAATTCAGAGTTTGAGTAACCTAGAGTCACGGATAGCCTACTACCCGAAAATCGAGAGCTACCTTTTGCCTAAGCCTACGGTCATAGATCCTGGAAATGTGAAGTTTATTACGCAGAGAAGTGTTTATACACACTCCGACGTAATTTGCTTCGGGAGAATTGGAAGACTGCAAAGTTCGGAGTCACGAATCACCAAAGTCCCGGAGTGAACGAAAACCATCCACTCAACCACAGATTAAGTCTTGATCGTCGATTTGTTTTTTTCTTGAGGATAATGTTGAAATCGTCGGATTAACACCCGTTAGGAGTTGCATTTGGTCATGGGTTCTGATCTCATGATAGAGGAATAAGGATGAAAGAAGAAGCGCTAGGAACAATGCTTAAATGGATAAGCCTGCGGTTTTGATCCCGTGGTCATTTGAACATTGGGTTGAAGGAAATGCCTCATACAAAATTTATTTTTGTAAACAACTTAAGGCATGTAGAGTAATTTGACAGAGATTAACACCATAAAAATACAGAGAGCAGGTAAAAGTTCGAATATGATCTGTTGGAAAACTTGGGAACTCAACAGAAGCATGGGAAATATATAATGAGTCAATCCATATCTGTGATCAAATCATGAGTACAAAATTCGAATCAAGATTAGTCTTCCAATTAAATTGAGAAACTTACACAATAATTAATAAATAAAAGGAAAATATTATTTATGTTAAAATTAAATGAAGAGGTACAATGGTTCATGTCAAAAACACACAATGGTTCAATCCTATACCTATTAAAATACTATATAAACCATAAGTGGTGGTGAATCTAAGTGTGTCTTGGTCAACTCTGGCAATGACCACTCCGACGAAAAGGAGTCTAAAACAGGTAAGTCTACCCGAAGGTAGAAGCCCCAAAGTCGCGAACTCTTGTTGACCATCAGATCAGAGGAAGAACATGAGATCCATGTCAGCAATACCACGTCAACAAGGAAACTTGGCTCAATTAGATGGTGACAAGTGTCAAGGTCTAGTTGGCACTTTAGGTATACAAAATTCACGAATCTAGGTGACACGTGGCATCCACTCAACCAGTGTCACATCAATAGTGACATCAACAAGCCACATCACTCTGGGATTACTAACTTCGGGGATATCTAAGCTTCTTTTATCAGCTAATCACCAAATGTTGGAATCACGAAGTAACGCTAAACGTTGATCCACTTTGGGAGCATTCTCAACCATTGATCAAGCATAGTGGATGAATAGAGTAAGCATAAGGAGTTAACTGATAGCAAGTGGTCACCACATCTTTATGACTTATTTGGTAGGTAAAACCTCCAAAGGGATTGAACTAATTCAAAGTTCGAGTAACCTGGAGTCACGAATAGCCTAATACCCAAAAATCCAGAGCTACCTTTCGCCTAAGCCTACGGTCCTAGCTCCTAGAAATGTGAAGGTTATTAAGCAGAGAAGTGTTGATACACACTCTAGCATAATTTTCTTCAAGAGAACTGGAAGACTGCAAAGTCCAGAGTCACGAATCATCAAAGTCCCAGAGTGAACGAAAACCGTCCACTCAACCAAAGATTAAGTCTTGATCGTCAATTTTTTTTATTCTCGAGGATAATGTTGAAATCGTCGGATTAATGCCTATTAGGACTTGCATTTGGTCATGGGTTTTGGTCTCATGATAGAGGAATAAGGATGAAATAAGAAGCGATAGGAACAATGCTTAAATGGATAATCTCGTAGTTTTGATCCCATGGCCATTTGAACATTGGGTTGAAGGAAGCGTCTCATACAAAATTCATTTATGTAAACAGCTTAAGGCATGTAGAGTAATTTGATAGATATTAACACCATAAAAATGCAGAGAGAAGGTAAAATATCAGATATGATTTGTTGGCAAACTTGGGAATGCAACAGAAGCATGGAAATGATATAATGAGTCAATCCATATCTGTGATCAACTCATGAGTACAAAATTCAAATCAAGATTAGTCTTCTAATTAAATTGAGAAACTTACATAATAATTAATGAATACAAGGAAAATATTATTTATGTTAAAATTAAATGAAGAGGTACAATGGTTCATGTCAAAAAGACACAATGGTTCAATCCTATACCTATTGAAATACTATATAAACCATAAGTGGTGGTGAATCTAAGTGTGTATTGGTGGATTATATATATATANGTTCATTCTACCAAGTTGGTTCTTGTTTACAAGCTGAGTCTTGTTATGAGGGTTGGATTCCTCACATCTCAGTTGGATCTCAGATCAACAAGCTAGGTCTTGTTATGAGGGTTGGATTCCTCATTTCTCAATTGGATATGAGAACTACAATTTGGGTCTTATATCAGAGAGTTGAATCTCTCATATTCAGTTGAAGTTGAAGATATTAAAGGATTTGTTTTATTTGTATTCATTCAAATTAAATAAATTAAATAAAGATATTTTATCTACTTCATACAATTTGTGTTACACATGTTTGTGAATAATTAATTGAGTTGCATATATCTTATTCAGTTAATTCAGTTAATCTATGAAAGTGTGAAAAATAGTCAAAAGTTCCAGACACTAATTCACCCCCCCTTCTTAGTGTCAGTGTGTGTTTCAACATCTATCATGTACGATTTTTAGTAGAAATGTCAAAAATCTAGTTGCAATTCGATGACCAAAACACCACATACATAGATTTAAGGTTAATCGATTCATATGTGATAGAGTACAAAGGAATCTTATTTATCTTCATTCTCAAGCTTTGATAAATTCTGAAATTTACAAAACCATATTGTTTGAACATTGATATTTTGTTAAGCATCATGTTAAAATCAATATAACAAGTTCTTGCAGTCACATGAATTATATTAAATGTATTCAACTCATATATTCTTCTCAATCAAGAAAGTGATTCATTTGTTTCTCAAGCGTTGATGAAGCATTGACTATCACCTATTGTTTCATAATTGAACCAGTCAAATTCATGCGATAAGTTGAAACCAAAACACACAATTCAAATAATTCCTCTTGCCAAACTCAAACTCAANGAAAGTGATTCATTTGTTTCTCAAGCGTTGATGAAGCATTGACTATCACCTATTGTTTCATAATTGAACCAGTCAAATTCATGCGATAAGTTGAAACCAAAACACACAATTCAAATAATTCCTCTTGCCAAACTCAAACTCAAAATTTGTATGGAGACTGAAATGGATACCATGTGGTTTTGCACCCAAGATCTGCATAACCACTTGAAGATATAAAGGATTCTACTAATAATATTTCATCTACAATTCCCGCCTCTGGAGTAGTCAATAAAACTAACCTTTAGCAAGCTCAGTATTTCAATTCTTCTTATCTAATTTAGAAATTTCAATCCTCGAGTCATTTTTTTTGGATAGTTTGGGAGGAAAAAATCAATAGGAAGGAAACGAGAATCATAAATGCCCACTTTTTTCGCCTTTCCATTTGATATATTGATAGAACCCAATGTTAATGACAAGCCTCTTTTGGATAAAGAAAAAAATAATTTTTCAAAAGATGGAAAGGTAACCCCTCTTTCATATTTTGCTTCACTGACTAAGTATACTATGTTGCACACTACCACCATTCTTTACATTTCTCCATCTTTTACCACATTTCCTTATGTTACCAATCATAAAAGACACTGACCTCCACCATGCGCTATGTAGGAAACTGAAGGAAAATATGCTCCCCTCCAAAATGGTTTTCATGTTGTTAATTTATCTCAAAAATGTGATAATGAAAGTAGGGTGAGTGATGAAAATAGGGAAAATGGGGTTCAAGATGAAAAGATTGTAAATGGAGAAAATAGGGTTTGGGATGAAAACAAAATTAGTATTCGAGATGGAAACAATGTTATAGGAAAATACATTCTAAGAGAAAATAGTTCTGTAAACGAGGAAGCCAAGGGAGTTTTGAGTAGAACGAATGTGAAATTCTCTCATGTGAGCAAGGATGATTTTAAGGATGGAAATTTATTTTAAAATGTAGAAACCTTAGCGAATCTTACTAATCCTTCATATGCCAACTATAAAATCTTTGGCTATATTTTTGTAAAAATATTCAAATTTATAAGGATTTTGTATAGCTTATATAAATTTTTGGCGATTTTTAAGGTAAAATAATTGTATCCTATAGAATTTGGACAAAACATTTTTAGAATAACGAATAGTTTTTTGGAAAAACCATGGAAAATTATCCCATGAGTGAAATTTATCCCCTAAAATCATCCATGCATGTGAGTGAAAACACACCAGTGAAAAAAGAACATAAGGGATTAAAAAAGGAGTAAGCCAAGGGTGTTTTCAAGGAAATTGATTTGCAATACAGTCAAGTTTGAGAGAAAACACATGTTAAAGATGGAAATAAATTGAAATTGTTTGAGGATTTTTTTACTTGCAGAGAGTATTTGACCTTAATTGAAATGTCCATGGATTTTTTTCCAACCAACGATCTAAAGCTTGCATTAGGAGGATTATAATTCTAGGTTGGAATGAAGATGATACCATCGACAAACAAAATGAAGCTTATGAGTATAATTTGGCAGAAGGTGAAGGCTACCTGGAAAGTAATGTAGATGAAGTGTTTCAGAGGTCTTCAGGTGATGTTGGTTGTACTCCAAGGACAACTCATGGGGTGTTTTTTGATGTGAAGGATGGTGAGAAATATGCTCCAATAAGTTTTTTAATTGTTTAAATCTCAAGAATATGTTTGTAAATTCATTTTATTGTTGGTGATATAGTTCAAAGCTGAAATCTGAAATACCAGTAATGAATAACTAAGGAGTTGACATTGTTGTGTAAATTGTTAACTGGATGAAAACTGTCTTAACGAAGAATTTATTATTATTATTATTATTATTATTATTATTATTATTATTTTCATTTATGAATATTATTGGAAAAACGTTTCATAAGGAATTTGATCCACTAAATGTTGTTTTATTGTCTGTCTCAAAATGATCCTTCAAAWCGTCTTCTACTTATCTTCATTTGRGATAAATAAGTCTGAAGCAAACCTAAATTTAGCCTTGATGGTTCATTGGAGTCCTAGCCAAGATGGAACACTTCGATTGCTTACTATCATATATGGAGATAAATTCTTTTCCTAATTTAGCCACCAGAATTGGTAATGGAAAACTCTAATTCGAAGATTATGGTCTACAGAAAGCTCACTAGTGTTGTAGCTTAGGTCTAGTCAAAATGCTTGGAAAGATAGCCCCATGTCCTATGTTTTTGTCAAAAGGGAGGGACATAGATATTTATAAAAGGTTTATGGAAATGAAAATCGTAGAGGTGGTGGGGGAAATCCAATCATATCATGTATGAGGCGGCAGTGGGGAAAATCTGATCAGATCGGATATGGAAAATATTGAAGGCGACAAGGAACTACTCAACAATAAAGTGGTATTGGGAGGGAAATCCAATAGATAAAAAAAGAGGTAGGGGATAGATGGAGAGAAAAGGAGCATGCAGTATTGGTTGACATGTTTTTCTTGTTGATAGGTTTTTGGAAAAAGTTATCTGTAAGTACATCCATTCATCATAAATATTATCTTAATATAGGTACATGTGCCACAGGGTCAGGACATCACCAAAGGAGTGTGTAAAAATGCCACTATGGATGTGGGGACATCAGCTGAATAGTTCCCAATCTTCGTGTTTACCTCAAAGAAATTGTCCTATCTCCGAAGTTCACAGAGTATAGTTGCATACTCCACAATGTAAATACGAGCATAAACTAGTATACACTTAAATGGGAAAATGGGAATGTCAAGCAATGAAAATACAATAAATAAAACCTATAAATAAAATTTACTTAGAAGCAAATTTAGATATATTTTATATAATTTTTTAAAAGTAAATGAAACTTAAAATATCTCTAAACCACAATTCAACTAACATCTAACAACATATTTTTAATACGACTAAAAGTCACATACATGCACTACTCAATACACAAATTTCGTATTTTAAAACAAAGTTTAAACCTAGACTATTAAAAACAACATGCACTCAGAACCAATCTTATTGAAAAGCCTTTAAAGAGACAAGCTAATTTGTTTTCTTATGTAAGACTTTAAATGAATTTTAAATCATAATAATCATTCTTATAAAGTCTAAGGATATACATTCAAGTTCAGTTTATAATATTTCTTCAATTAAATATTTATCTTTATTTAACATATCATTATATTCTTTGTATAAAATAAATTTCAATAAAATAAATAACTCAATTAAAAATAAAATAAATAAATAATGTTATTACTAGTTATAATTTGATAATATGGATAATTATTTATAACCTCAATAATAAAAATTTGAATATTAATAAAGTATTAATGATATACAAACAATTTTATATGGTTTTAGATTGTTATTCCCCATGGGAATTCTGGTAATTTTTAATCTTTGCATTAAAAAAAAAATGTGCATTCAAGATTAGTATCTCTAAAATCATCACAATTATAAACTTTAATCTCTTCACCAAAACAACGATCCATGAAATTAACTCGATGAAAAAAACTTGAGGTAATTTCCAATTCCCAACTTATCATTGACATTCTCCAGGTTGTCAAAATTGAATGCACGCGATAGAGACTAGAAGTCAGAATGTCAACAATGAGAAAACACGCATTGTCCCTATCCTCCCTACAAACATACAAATATTACATTGAAATATCGATGCACATTTAATCCAAAACAACATTTTCATAAGTCTTGAATTGGTGGAAGTAATATTTTTTTATAACATGAAGAAAATGTGTCAAACATTTGTTACTATTTTGAATTGTCAAAACTAAAGTAATATTTTTTTATAAACCTAAGAAAAAATAATCAAGTGCACACTATTTTCATCCATTCTAAGAGACCCAATGATCTAAGAAAAGAAAATTACTATTCTCTTGTGCATCCATCATCGAAAATGAACGAGACTTTACCAAAAATATCTTCTTGAGAGAGTGAAAGAAACCATGGGAGAGAATTTGGTTCACTGAATTTAAAATCTTGAAATCTAAAGTGAGTGCAAGAACAACAAATTGACAGGTCTTTGGAATATGAATCCAACCAATTATCCCAATATTAGCTTAATTGGTGCTACGCTTCTTTACATTTGTTAGACAACAACTTCATGCAACTCCTAGTATATGCACACATACCATTACACGATCGCTCATCAAACTACAAGCCGACGATAATGTACATCAAAAATATATTTCATTCTTTACTTCTATATTTTCTTATGTCGCTACAAATCAATTATCTCAAAAAATGATATTAGAGTTGTACATGAGTAGCGTTCTTAAGTTCTTTTGTAAATATAGCTAAAGTTATATGATGATAGGTATCACTTTGAAATCCATGTTATAATATTGCAATAGAATTCTCTTCAAATTGATTAGAAAGCACATAACAATTTAGTTTTACAAGGAAATTATTGCAAGATTGATTCATGGGGGTGTTTTTGTGAAGAATCGAGTGAAAAAATGGTTTTTGAGCTGACATCGAGTAGAGTAGTTCTCAAGGTTCTCACAACTTCAAAAGAGATTCGACACAATCTAATTGTTACAAGGGGTTCACATTGTTAGACCAAAATATTACCATGTTCATTCATAAAGGGGGTTTTTAAATTGTAAAAAATAAAGTCAATATTGTAGGTATCGAGGGATGTAGGATATTGAGGAAATACTCTAAAGGGCTACAATTTACAAATGCCAAAACCAAAATTCTCACATATGTAAGAACACTTAAGCTTTGATTTGATTAAATAGTATTTATAAATGTTTTCTCATATCTTTTTATATATATATATATATATATATATATATATAATTGTGAAATTGTGATGACACTCTATAATGAAAAATGATGAAAGTCACAAAGCAACAAGTCTCGTCTCTATCTTTGAGTAAAGAGTAGATTTTCCCTTATCTTTTTCAACAATAATAAATGGTTTTATTTTCACATTTTTTAAAATTAATGGAGAACTCACATAATTGCAAATAAAGTTCTCAGCACGACACATTTTTTATTGTTGAATTTTGGCTAGCTAACTAAACATTGCATATCATTCATTGATTTTATATTTTAATTCCTATAGCTACAGAGTTTAATAAACATAGTCTGAATTATATTGGATCGATCAATTTGTCTATATCGATAAATACATAAATTACTTGTTTGAGGAGTCAGAACATGGCATGGGTAATTATAATATGTGGACTGGTTATAGATTGGGCTAATGTTGAAGCTATAGGAACAATTTTTCTGAAATGAATGAACACTTAATTTGAGATGTTGATGTCCATTTTGAAACGTTTTGCAAATTCCTAAGGTCTAATCCACATACCTTCCATCATATCGTACCTACATGAAAGCCATGTTGCTTATAAAAGCTATAGCTAAATTCAGTTGGATTAAGGATTATCAAGGGTTTTTAGTGTTGGAAATTCCATTTTAGAAGAGGGATGTGGCTCGAGTAAGCTTATTGATTAGTATCATTTCATGGTTGAGTCTTAAATTGTAGACAATAGTAGAAAGAGCAACACCAATATCATTACGGTCGATAGAATCTCTATTATAACATTCTTTTAATGGTGAATCTATCAAGTAAAGATGATAGATAGTTATTAGAGTTGTTCAAAGTAACATGACATATTTCAAAGGGGGGATCAAATACAATCACAACATATTCAACCTAGAACATGTATGATGTTTCTTAGTGTCCTATGAAGAAGATTAGGAAGGGTAAGAAAAATAACAACCACAGTTTCTAGGAGTAGTGTTTTGGATTTAAATCATAAATTAGTGAGGGAAACACAAACATATTTAGTTTCACTCATTGATTCAAAACCAAATGATTGATGAATGTGTTTGTACTAAATTATTAAAATGTCATAATAAAGCATAAGTAAACACCATGTACAACAATTTGAGAATATATCAAAACTACAAGATAGATAAGTTACATAATAACTCCTTAAAAAATAGGAGAACCTCCTCCAAATAGCCAAATACATTCATACATCACAATTCACATGTTCTCAATAATGAATACATGATCACTATATATACCTATTCACACCTACACATGAGACCCTTTACTATTAGGAAGACCCTATTACATATATATTTACCCATTACATGTACATTTAGTCCCATATATTCCCCCCCTTGGGGTCATATTGAATATGCATTTAACCCTATATATTCCCCCCCTTGGGTCATAACATAGTACCCTCCTTCAAAAATATTTATCCTCAAAGCTTTGCAATTAAAGACTTCAGATGTGATGAAACCAAGTAATATGATTTTCTTATCTTCATGCTTTATTGTTTCATTTGATGATGGTCCATCCATTCAAAATCAATTATTTTTCGTTCATAATCCTTGGTGGTTAGTTGTTGCATAATTTTCTTTCTCTTCATTCCATGTATTGTTGTTGAAGCTTATCCAATTTGTAGTGGTTGTTGGTCTCTAATAATAGTTTATTGAAGAGTGGTTTTGTGATTAATTGTTCCATGACTATTAACAAGTATTCAATCTTCTTCCTTGATAATATTGATATTGACCTTCTTTTCTTCCTTGAAATCTTTCTTGGTAATGAGGGTGTCGATACAATTTTGTACATTTGATGGTTTTTCTTCACTCTACACACCCATTTCATATATCTTATTTTCATATATAATGACATCCTCGATTATCTTTTCTTAGTATTTGATTACTCTATCCTTGGAGATAATACCACCATATTTGTCATGTACATCCTTTAGATGGAGTTCAACTTCTTCAAGTATCTTGTGTTGACCTTCTTAAATATTTTCTTATTTCTCCTTTTGAAGATTCAATGTGACCCCATCTATCAAATTTGGGTGTCCTTCTTCAATTGCAGATTGCATTTTGGATTTCATCTCATTAGTGTTTAGGAATTCCTCAACCTTCTTGCAAATTTCATTTTCAAGTCTTTTGATATATTTTTCATCCAAGATCCTTCTTTCTTCTTGATTTTGGAAATTATTCTTTTCTTCTTTCAATCTCTTAACCTCATCCAATATTCTTTTATTATTATTTTGTAATCTACATATCTCTTCATTTTTCTTTTTCAAGTATTCCCTTGAATCATCATTTTCCCACTTTCATTTACTAGTATTTTCTTATTTTAATTTTTGAACTTATTTAACTAGTGCTTCATTAAGGAATCGTATCTTATATATCTCATCACCCTTTTTATTGATATCTTCCTTTATTTCTTTTAACCCGTCTTGAATTTTATGCATCTCCTCTATTTTTGTATCTTTGATCCATTTATTTGAGAAGAGTTTTTCAAATTCTTCCAATGTGCAGTTCCATCTAGTATCTTGATCAATACTCATCTACCACTTCCAAGCTTCACTATAAAAATATGTTTTTTCCTCTGAAGGATCCATACCATATTCCTTTACCATCCTCAACCATTCCATATGATTTATTTCATCTTAATCTTCATCTCCTTTGCAACCCTAATTTGGAGTTTGTCCGTTAGGCCGACCTTCCTTCTGATGTAATTCTGAAATTTCGACCCTTCTGAGTCTAAAATTTTGTCGTGTAGTACTATGAAATTTCTTCTTTGCAATTACATAGGTATGACAAAAGTTGGATGTGCCAAGTGAAAGTTAGGGTAACATTCTCAAACCTTGCTTATTTTTGGCCTTTCTGATAGAGTGTACTTGTACAAAATACCACGTGTCCAATATTTTATACAAGATTTTGAAATTCATACTAAAAGTAATATGGCTTGTCCTATTTTTAATGAAACATTTCTCACTGAATTTGGATCGTCGTTGTATAATATATGACGTTATTACCCGAAACACCTATGTCATATTAGTTATAGGACTAGTCAAAAACCATATCTTCCACATGGTATATATCTGAAAGTAAAATAGCACATAAGTTGAAGTTCGTACCACAGATACCCTAATATGTCTTCTAAACAACCGCCAATTTTTTCTTTCTTGAGTGGCCCCGAAAAAAAGTTTTAGAGAAAATGCCAAGATGACTTGCTTGAAGAAGAAAAACCCAAGGATCAATGCTCTGATACCAAATGTAATGTTCAAAATGCTTAAAATATCATAAAATAATGGAATTACACACCATGTACAACAATGTGAAAATGGAGAACAACTCCAAGATAAATAAGTTACACAATAACTCCTTAAAGAATAAGAGAACCTCCTCCAAATAGTCAAATATATTCATTCATCACAATTTACATGTCAATAATGAATACATGATCTCTATATATACCTATTCACACCTACATATGAGGCCCTTTTACTATTAGGCCAAACCTATTACATATACATTTAACCCTATATATGCCCCCCTTGGGTCATAACAGAACATTCCCTTGGGGATTATTTCTTTCTAGGGGATTTTCGATAGATCATGGATGACTTGTCTTAGCTCAAGTATCAATGAAAAACAAAGTAATGGTTTTGTCTATTATTTTTGAAATTATTCGATACAACCATGTATGATTTTAGGGGCTAAATTTCACCAATGGGCTAATTTTCCATAGTTTTTACCCAAAAAGATTTTCCAATTTCGATTTTTTCTAAAAATGATTCGCTCAAATCCCATAGATTAAAATTATTTTTCCTTAAAAATCACCAAAATTTTATAGAAACTATATAAAATCCTTAGAAATTTGAATATTTTTACAAAACTATCGCAAAACATTTCACATTTTGCATATTAAGGACTAGTAAGATTAGTCCATATTTCTACATTTTAATATAAATTTCCACCCTTAAAAATCCCTAGATGCAACACAAAGGTTTTATGGTTGGATTTGTGAAATGTTCTTGGAATCTCTTCAGTCGAGGTCGAAGTTTGAGGCTCAAAGATTCTTAAAAATTTTGATGGGTCATAAGTGTGCGATCTAAGTATAATGTGTTTCAATTGCAGTCATAAAATGCAAATGTTTGCTTGCACATCGAACATACTAAGACTGATATCATTTATCAAAACCAATTGATATCAATCTTCTTCGAGGGGTGGGTTTTGTGGTTTTATCCATTGTGTACTTTTCCAATCTCAATTCCAATATCAAAATTGCGAGTGACACGGGGTCATAACCTCCATGTGCCTATGTATCCCTTCGCAGGCATGGCTAAATTAGGGGGAATTGAACTCGAAACCTCATAGAATTTCATTTGCACCACACTTACCAAATGAGCTGCCCAATGAGCTTAATTTGTAAAAATATAACCACATAAACCCATTTTTATTTTTTTTAATTTAAATAAAAAGATACTCCCTAGTTTGAGAGATCTTAAAAAAACTAAGTTTATTATTGAATTAATGTGGAAACAAATAACAGAATATGACTAGCCTTTTTTGGTTAATCAAAATTACCTTTGTTTACCAAAGCCTATGCATGTTCCTCATCCTTATCCAAACATTACAAAATATAATCCATCCCCTTGCAAACAAATCCAACCTCAATGTTCTAATGAAATTTATGAAATGGGATAATGGATGTTCATCTACTCTATCACCACTGTCCCAACTCGCAATTCTCTACCATGATCTCCTTCCCTTCAGTAAGTGCTTACAGACTATGGCACTACTAGGTGGGATATTTCTTGAATCTTTGAGTTACAAGTCTTCTTCCTTTTTGGCTTTTTGTAGGATTCAAAACCTTGAAATATATAAAGGAATTTAGAAACCCTATCGCAATTGGGGAAGAGCATTTTGGTTAATCAAAATTACCTTTGTTTACCAAAGCCTATGCATGTTCCTCATCCTTATCCAAACATTACAAAATATAATCCATCCCCTTGCAAACAAATCCAACCTCAATGTTCTAATGAAATTTATGAAATGGGATAATGGATGTTCATCTACTCTATCACCACTGTCCCAACTCACAATTCTCTACCATGATCTCCTTCCCTTCAGTAAGTGCTTACAGACTATGGCACTACTAGGTGGGATATTTCTTGAATCTTTGAGTTACAAGTCTTCTTCCTTTTTGGCTTTTTGTAGGATTCAAAACCTTGAAATATAAAGGAATTTAGAAACCCTATCGCAATTGGGGAAGAGCATTTTGGTTAATCAAAATTACCTTTGTTTACCAAAGCCTATGCATGTTCCTCATCCTTATCCAAACATTACAAAATATAATCCATCCCCTTGCAAACAAATCCAACCTCAATGTTCTAATGAAATTTATGAAATGGGATAATGGATGTTCATCTACTCTATCACCACTGTCCCAACTCGCAATTCTCTACCATGATCTCCTTCCCTTCAGTAAGTGCTTACAGACTATGGCACTACTAGGTGGGATATTTCTTGAATCTTTGAGTTACAAGTCTTCTTCCTTTTTGGCTTTTTGTAGGATTCAAAACCTTGAAATATATAAAGGAATTTAGAAACCCTATCGCAATTGGGGAAGAGCATTTTGGTTAATCAAAATTACCTTTGTTTACCAAAGCCTATGCATGTTCCTCATCCTTATCCAAACATTACAAAATATAATCCATCCCCTTGCAAACAAATCCAACCTCAATGTTCTAATGAAATTTATGAAATGGGATAATGGATGTTCATCTACTCTATCACCACTGTCCCAACTCGCAATTCTCTACCATGATCTCCTTCCCTTCATTAAGTGCTTACAGACTATGGCACTACTAGGTGGGATATTTCTTGAATCTTTGAGTTACAAGTCTTCTTCCTTTTTGGCTTTTTGTAGGATTCAAAACCTTGAAATATATAAAGGAATTTAGAAACCCTATCGCAATTGGGGAAGAGCATTTTGGTTAATCAAAATTACCTTTGTTTACCAAAGCCTATGCATGTTCCTCATCCTTATCAAAACATTACAAAATATAATCCATCCCCTTGAAACATTACAAAATATAATCCATCCCCTTGCAAACAAATCCAACCTCAATGTTCTAATGAAATTTATGAAATGGGATAATGGATGTTCATCTACTCTATCACCACTGTCCCAACTCGCAATTCTCTACCATGATCTCCTTCCCTTCAGTAAGTGCTTACAGACTATGGCACTACTAGGTGGGATATTTCTTGAATCTTTGAGTTACAAGTCTTCTTCCTTTTTGGCTTTTTGTAGGATTCAAAACCTTGAAATATATAAAGGAATTTAGAAACCCTATCGCAATTGGGGAAGAGCAGATGGAAGATCTGTGTAAGATCGTTTTCCAATTGAATTGTATCCCCGGGACTGAATATTAAGTCGATCCGCAGATTTGTTTGGCCGAGGGCTAGGTTTTCTCAGATTTAAATGTGAAGATTAATCTGTTTCCAGAGGCACCTCTCAAATTTGTAGCATTTTTAAAATGCCCATTCATTCTCCGACATGGCACAATCATAGAGAAGTTCTAGGTCCCATGAATCACGACTGGTCTAACGTCAAAATATTATAAGGATCTTACAACATTGTATTGATCCAAATATTTTTTATAATAAATTTTAAAATGTTGTAATGATTGCAACATATTTTAAGATATGGTTCTACATATGGAAATTTTTACCAAAAATATAAAGATTTTATTTGGCCATTTTAATGTATGGTTTATCTAAGAAATTTGTTGATATATATTAGTGCATACTTAAAAAATTGGAACCAAGTATTTATCAATCAATTAAATATTCATTAATAATGATAACAACTATTCAATTATCTCACAAAAGATGTGGAACAGTTTTGGGACTATGAAAGCATTGAAAAATAGTTGGTCCAGGGATTTTACACTCAAAAATTCAAATACAAAATTAAATATTTAAGCCGAAAGGCGTACACCTATTGACAATGGGTAGATTTAATAAGGGTTTAGTGCTTAATAAGTTTTCTATGGACATTAAATATGGCTGGAATATTCTTAGTAGTCACACAAAATAAATCGCTGTGATTTCAATCATTAACTTTCTAGCTATTATAAAGACATCAGTTTATGTGTTTACTTTTTTACATTTACCTAATCATATTTTAAAATTACTTTCATCGCTAACTGATTGCCACTTAAGCGATTAACAAAAATTAAAATATTAACACCAAATAAATGAAGCCCAACAGTTTATTTGTTAATAGATAATAAAATTTAATATATTCTTTTCAGGATTTTTTTCATCTTATTAACCTTTTCGCGTTCACCAACAACTATTTTACTGCTGTACTAGTAAACATTTTACTGATAAAACCAAACCACTCATTTTATTTCACACAATAACACTCTGAAATTCAAAAAGAAGATTCTAGACTGTGTCAGGCCGAGGCCAACCTAATATTAGATAGAAAAACGATTTGCTCAGGAGTAGAATGCTTACAATATTACTATATATAAATTCAAATGATCTCCGATATACAAAAAGGAAACCCTAGATGAAATCAATGGTATACAAAAAGGAGGAGACACAACAAGGGATTAAACAAAATGTCTGGGAAAAAGGCTCCAGCTTCCTTCATGACGCTCCAGCTTCCTTCAAGAGAGGCACCAGAGAAGAGTTTATATGAGAAGCAATTAGGCGGTCCAGTCCTCCCACAAGCTTGCCGCCTACAAAGACGGCAGGGACGGCTGGGCCTCCGCCCAGCAGCCACAGTAGAGCCTTCTCAATCTCGTTGCCTCTGCCAGGCTGCTCGTCTAGTTCGTAGACTGTAGGATTGACTCCCAGAGTACAGAAGAGCCTCTTCACAACATAGCACATGCAGCAAGAACTTGTGCTGAAAACTAGGACCGCATTCTCAGAGGCCAATTGACGGATTTTTTCTACCTGATACATGAGACTGGAGGACTGAGTTGCCACATGAACAGATATTTGTTCACCATTCGAACCCTCGCCGAACTGATCCTGCATACTGTATGTGTAACTGGGTAAGCGGATGGATTCGAAAAGAGGATTCTACTGCAACAAGTAAAGGCGAGGGCTAGAAGAGATTCGAACCTGAAATAAAAGCAGAGTGCTCTCAGGAAGATTGACAAGAGAGAGCGTCGTTACACGTGCAAAAGACCGTGTGAAAATGAGGCGCATGAGATGAATAGCGGGTTGTCTTATACAACGCCTGCGCTGCGCTGCGCTGCGCTGGCCAACTGAGGGAGAATGAACATTACGTCAGTTGAAAAGAATAGCTGGAATGGGGTCCGTTTCAATGTTGGATGGAAGAACCATCTGCATTTGTGTTGGATGGAAGAACAATCTGTACTGTACATGAATGGGATGTCGTCACCATCAGGATGGTGCAGTGGGAAATTAACCTAGAGGCTTTACATAGTTTTATTTGCCCACAAATAATTCCCAACTTCAACCTATCTTATAAAGTTTGATTGTCATTGTCTTTGTTAGAGGGTTAGTGTCCAGAAAACTATGTCATTTATAAAATCACACTTATCTGTTTTATTATTATGTCACTAGAAATTTAAAAGTAAGAGAGTAAAAAGCCTTGTAAGCCATAGTTGTTATTATAATGTCGAGGAGATATATGTTTCAGTCAACCAGTATATACATCCTACATGAAATCTTTAGTCTATCATTCAGTCAAAACCAGCTTATTCCTTGATTTCATTTATTTGAAGGAGTAATGAAAGCATGGTGTTTTCCAGGTGTATAAGATTGTGATTAAAGTTAATCAAAGAATACAAGTATGGTAAGACTATCATGTAAGCATTGACGATTGATATAGAAAGATTAGAGATCAGAGTGTAAATTGAGAGATGATGAAGAAATAAAAATGAATTACAAACCAGATTGAGTAGCGACTTGGGCACTTTCGTTGTATCTGGATATTTGACTAGCCGGAACCAGAGTTTGTTAAAAGTCTGTTGGAAAATGATTTTCAGATGCCTGCGGCCTGGATGGAAGGTTCCTATGTTAGAAGGTTTTGCTTAAATTATGAACTATCGGGATTACCTGGATCTAGGCTCTAGTGTTAAAGTGATTAAAGGTAGAGACGAATGTTCGACCCCTAGATGAGTGGTTCCACTCTCCATATTTTGGTATTTGATAAAGCTAACAAGGATTGAGTATGAGTTAAAGGTTATTGAGAATTGAGCCTCTAGACTTTAGGCAAGGTTCCAAGTCATATTGGTTCCCCTGTGATAAAGACAACCAACATCCACTAGTTGGATTGTAGACCCCACAACCCATACAACATTACAACTCAACAAAAGAATGAAGGCTAATTTATAGAAAGGCATGCCATTGTGAAGTGGATCATGTGGCATGGCACCCAAATCCTGTCTTAATAATTAAGTGGAGTTGTTGAAACATTTGGATCTTCGGATCTCTGGATCATCCGGATCCAGGATTCTAAATAAAAGTTCATTTGGATTATTTCCATGTCCAACGGATTCCAACATCCATATTTTGTATTTCGAGATCTTCTACATCGAGAACATAGCCTTTCGATAAAGGTATGTATCTCGAGGTTTCTGCTAGCTCGACATCCTAGATGTTGGGGTTCCACATCTGAGTTCCACTCCATAAATGCTCGATTGGTTGAACCAGAGGCTCATCAGAGTTTTATATAAAGATTGGAACAATTTAGAATTTCAGCTTGCCAAGGTTTGAAGGTATCGAGATTTTCTAAGGTAAAGAGATCACTACCACTCATCAAAACATGCTCAACAAAATTTTATGTTTGAATCTGACACCCTATCACAAATTATCCTTGCATCTAAAATTTATGGAGTGAAAGCTACAGATGTCACAGTAAACTAGCTTTTATTTAAATGGAAGTACTAGGCACAAACAAGATCTTTAATTATGGATTAAAGTGATGCTTAAATTTTTGCAAAAAGATGTTGAATTCATATATCAATAGTTGTATAGGAAAATGATTTAGTTTAAAAAAAATACAAAATTCAATAAAACAATATTAAACATTGAAAAACACCATAAATTTGTACTCAACATGTCAACTAATATGTAGTCACGAAAATGATTTAATTTTTTTTTTAAATTACAAAAATTCAATGAAACAATGTTAAACATTAGAAAACACCATAAATTTGTAGTCACCCTGTTAACTAATATGTAGTCAATGGGAAAATTCATCACTATAATCCCCTTGACATGTACTAATAAAACATTTTTCATAAACAATATTGTGAAATTGAGTACAGTTGGATAGTTTCTTTGTCTTTCCCTTTTACAAAATCTCTCTAATATCATTTTTTTTCCTATTTGTGACCAAAATCTATTTATCCCACAATAAAATGTGAGGAAGATATCCATTTCATGTGACAACACTTTAGATATGCAAATAGGTTTGATTTCATAATAATGTTTTGTTGACAGATTAGGACAAAAGCAACATTACTCCAAATGTGGTGTTAATTCAACACATGTTAGGCTAGGCGAGTCTATTCATAAATTGATTATCATTGGCCATACATTGATGGTGTGCAGAACCAAAATCAAGCATTCCAAATGTGGAGTGGGCCAAACATATCTTATAATTATTTTACTAATACCTCTCATTCTTCTTGGTGGCAAAGGCAGGGACTAGCTAGGACTACCTCTCTCATTCTTCTTTGTGACAAATGCATGAACTAGCTCTGACTACCTGCCTCCTAAAACCTATAAATGTTTTCACATAATGTAATATTAATAATTTATGTATATTATATTTAATATATATTAGAAATTTATTTTTTTATTCTATAAAACAATTTAAGGAAATATATTAAAAACCTAAAATCTAAAAATAATATATAGTAAGAATGCAATTCTATCCTTTTATAAATTAATTTGTCAATTATTTTAATTATTTAAAAAGTCAACCTATTTGCATTTGAAATGACAATTACTTATTGTTTTGATTCTAAAATAAAGTTTAAGGAAATATATTAAAAATCTAAAATCCAAAGCTAATATATAGTAAAAATGAAATTCTATCTTTTTATAAATCAATCTACCAATTATTCTAAGAATTTTAAAGATTCAACTTATGTGCATTTGAAATAGTAAGTAATGATTGTTCTCACTGCTAATTCACCACTAACTTGTTATTAAATTTTTCACCTAAAAAAATTACAAACCCTCAACCTTCCACCCCAAGTTAGGTGTTATGATTTTTTATTTCAATTTCTAAAATTAAACAAACTTTACTAAATTATCATTAGTTTTGCCACTTTCTAATAAAATATTAAAAATTCACAACTTTTATCATAACTCTTAAAATCCATATCAATTTCTAAAATTAAAGAAATTTTTAATATCAAATTATATTTGTTTCAATACAAAATTTAAATTTCCTTGATTCACTCAAAATTTAAATAGAAAAGAATCAAACAAATAAGCACTACATGGAAATACTTAATTAATCAATTATTACTTAACTAAAATTATATTATGAGTAGATTGCCTTATTGTTTTTGAATGAATTAAAAGAAACTTATATCACTATTAATTGTACTTATCCAAGTCATCAATCCTGTTAAAAAATCTTCATCATAACATTTTCCAAATTTTATTGTAAATTATATCAAAATCATCATTATATTACAAAACAAAATTTAACCACTAATTTAAAGGGGCTTTGATAGAAAAAAGTCATTATCAAAACGTTATACATTTTCCAAATTTTATTGTAAATTATATCAAAATCATCATTATATTACAAAACAAAATTTAACCACTAATTTAAAGGGGCTTTGATAGAAAAAAGTCATTATCAAAACGTTATACAAATTTTATTGCAATTTAATTTTGTTTAATGTAAGTGAAATATTTAAACTCTGAAGAACACATATAATAACTTATAGTTAAATTATCCAACACACATCATATAATAACCAAAACTGGTTGCACCCACGACACACTTATCCTTAAATGTTTATCCTTAATTGTGTTGTGTCCGAGATTCCATAAAAGTAAAGGAAAAATGGTCGGACCGAGCAATGATGAGGTCACAGAAATGGTGGTAAGTGAACTAACTAAAAATTATGGATATAGGAATGAACAGAAATTAAAGAAAATGGCCCTCTCGAAGCTTTAAGTGTAGGTTGGACGGTACAATATACCATCGTACGTGAAGGTTGCAATAAGGGTTTGAATTGATTAACCAATCAAATGTTTTAAAATTTTATTATTGTAATTAATTTAATGTTTTAAATTTTTTTTATTGTAATTAATTTTTTTATTTTACTTGCCATATACATTGTAATTGTAATTGTTTTTAATTTAATTAACTGTACCACGTGTATATTGTAATCATTAATGTGAGCATTGAATGCACTACAGGAGCTCAAAATTAAAACCACTTTCAGCTCCATTTATGGTTATGGTTATAAAAGTGGGAACCCATCGAATCATGACACCAGATTCAGATTATTTCTTCAAACCCCGCCACGTATTTCTCGATTTTCTCTCATATTGCACAATAGAGTGCATCGACGACAGATTGTAGAGGACACAGTGTACAATATAGGAGTGTAATTAAATAAATGAACTGTAATTAATCATTGACAAATCACTTAATGCTCATGTGTAATCATTGACGGATCAAAGACGTTTGTAATAAGACTCTAAAATTTATATCCAATAAGATTTCAGATAAAGAATATTAATTTTATCATTTAATTGAAAAAATACCAACTATTATGTGAAACTTTGAAAAAAAATACAAATTTTTAAAAGTCAAAGTAAATTAATAGTAAGTCAATGCATGAGCAATTGCTATAGTCCCTAGGCATTAACCAATAAGAACTAAACCTTACACAAAACAATTAATCAACACAACATGGATAAAGTTTGAACCTATAATTTAACAAGTGTTGTGTGGCAGTGTAGTCCCTGTCGGGTTGAATTGGGATAGGAAAAATTAGCGGAGGCAGATGAAAACTGCAACGGAGATGTGGCAAGAAGCATGAAGTACATGTGGTATCCATGCAGTAAATGACATGTGACCCTCTAGAGCCCCATCTATTTTTTGAAAGTATACAATCTATTTTACTATGTTGAAAAATTATGTTATGACGACATAAATATAAAAGGAGATAAAAAAACAATTTAATTTGAAATATATCCAAAATGTTACATATTCCTGGAAATTTAAATGCAAGGACATAAATATAAAAGGAGATAAAAAACAATTTTATTCAGCGGAGATGTGGCAAGCAACATGAAGCACAGGTGGTATCCATGCGGTAAATGACATGTGGCCTCTAGAGCCCCATCTATTTTTTGAAAGTATATAATCTATTTTACTATGTTGAAAAATTATGTTATGACGACATAAATATAACAGGAGATAAAAAGCAATTTAATTTGAAATATATCCAAAAAGTTACATATTCCTCGAAATTTAAATGCAAGGACATAAATATAAAAGGAGATAAAAAATGGTTTTATTTGAAATATATCAAAAAATAATATTGTCTATTACATTTCCTGGAAATTCCAATGTGTTTGTCATATAGACTAGGATTGGAGCTCCCACGGACCATAAGAGAAATATGTACAAGAAATAGGACTGTAGAAAGAAGAAGTGGGCGACGATAGAGTGTAATACCTGAAAAGAATAAATTGAAAGGTATCAGTCTTTGGATAGACATTTCTATTTAAAAAAGTGGAATAATTGGGTTGATAAATAAAGAAGGATGTGATCAGTAGAATTACAGTGATGGTACATAGGACCCCTTTTGCTATTTGTTTGTTGATGCATTTTGATTGATGTCGTCGACGACTGCTGGAATCGTGGCAACTGCCTGTTGCCTTTCGTCGACGACCTTCTTCAATTCCCTTTCCATCCATTCTTCAATGTAGCTTCTCATTGGGGCGACATTGATCTCATTCCGTATTTTTATGTTGAAAATTTCATTTTCTAATTCCCTGAAGTCGATAGAAAGATTACACAGAGCCTGATCAATTTCCTCATTATGTACTGAATAGTCGACTAGCCAGTCGTCGATGTCATCTTGACCATATTCAAGGATGTTGTAAAACTTTTCCAAAGACAACACCTTAAAACTATCAACCTGTTTATCGAAGTGTTTCTTAGTTAAGGGCAAGGAGTTGACGATTAAGTTGGGGTCTTGGAAGTCATTGGTCCTTTCGACTAAGTTTATTCTAGAAATTTTTGTGAATAATTTTTCTTTCTTTGATATGGCTTGTTCACCTGACTTAACAATGAGACGCAGGTTCTTCACTTTTTCTTTCCAACATGCATTTAATTGATAGATCCGGTTTTTGGATTGGAGATATTGTTGTCTTCTTCTTGTTTCCGTCATATTGTTGACAATGGTGCCAAAAGGAAGGACTGTGTTTAAATAGAAATTTTCTTCATATTTTAACTCCACATGCAAATGTTCGAGCAAATTATGTGCCATTTTTCCAATGGAAGTCATGGTTTGTGATGTTTCTCATGCCTCAATAACCAGTTCCATTCTTTTCTTGATATTATTCTCCACATATCCTCTACACAATGCGAGGAGGCTAGATGATCCTTTTAACTTAGTTGTAGGGGTGGCAGGCATGGCCATTTCTAAAGGATTGGCAAGCAATTGAATAAGAATCAAAGCCTCTTCCAATTCCTTGACCTGGTCCTTCAGTCTGGCATTCTCGGCCTCAATGCCTCCAATGGAATCATCAAGTGCATCTACGGTCTCTATGTGAAGTCCACGGATTTGGGACGATCGAAACTTCGCAAGGTTAACCTCTGAACGAGATTTTCCTTTCTTTTTTTTTACATCTTTTTTTTCAATAATCAATTTTTTGGACTGGCTGTCAAAAAGAGTGCTTTGGAACATGAAGGATTCATCTTCGTCAAAATTTTGGGTATCAAATATGTCTATTGGATGAATATGTTGGATCACGTCTCCGGGTTGATCAAGGTAGAGGAATACGCTATCCAGATCAGGCTCAAGTTCCATGTTCTCACTCTGAATTTTGGGTTCTTCCGCCTGCCCCACAATTTTTTTTCTCTTCTTGTCTGCTGGAAGCTTGTGAGAACTATCAATTTTAGGGTGAGGTGGGTCATTATCTCCTCCTCCATTTGAATAACTCCGAGTTTCTTTGTTGCTGTGGTGGATTGTTAGAGCGATGCTCCAGGATGTTGTACTTTTGTGAGTGATATTCGTCGATTGAATACTCTTCTCACCAGGGCTTTTTCCCTATTGCTTGTACAATTCAGTTTTTCTTTGCATTGTGTCTAGGTCACCGACATCAGAAGCAGGAGCGTTGTTGCCAGTGTCTCTATTTTCGGTCAGGTGTTTTTTGAAAAAACAATTTTAGAATCCAAGTGTTTGTAAATGTTTAAAAAACATTGTATAGGGGTCGAACCCTCTTATGATTTCATCATATCTTAGGTTCAAGTTGCTATAATGAGCTGGGAATTCATCAATTTTGTTGATGTTCCTCAACATGAAGTCCCCGACTTTCTAAGGCAGAGGAATGAACTGTTTTTTTTCTCTTCTCTTGGAATAGATAAAACCAGTAGTTGTATTGCCTTGATACTTCTGTAACAAACATCATGTCTGTAATGTGACATGGAAGGAGAGCAGGTGTTTCCATGGAGCGAAAAATCATTATCACAATGTAATTATCTAGATGTTCAAGTGTCCCTTTCCTATCCAAAAAGTTTGTTGCCTATTCAGATATGCGAGGAGCATATTCTCTTAACAACAAAACATTGAAAATAGACACGAAGCCATTAAAAACCTCATAAAAACAGTGGGAGGCCTTGTGCTTCCACAAGACCTAGTACCAGAACGTTACTAGGTCTAATTCCCAGTTGATCTTCTTGGACAGAGACAGTTTTGGAAAATGGCAGCAATGTGATATTGCAAAAACTAAGTAGGATGACATATAAAATGTATTCTCCTTTTTGATGCTTGACAATTGGAAACAAAAATCCTTGGGAAATTATTTTTCCCCAATAAAAAATGGCTTGTTCCTTGACTATAAAATACAAAATATAAACAACCATCCAAGAAATAGTTGTTGTGGACTCTTGTCCCGTTATTATTGTAAACAACTAGACAGTTTCCTGGAATGGATTTATAAATGAACTAACCTACAAGCTTGTGATATCTTCAAGAACTACCATCGGGTATTCCAAGAGATCGGGCAAGAGGTCCAATATGTTATCATGCTTTGCTAGGAACTTCTTGGAATATTCTCCTTTGAACGTTAATGTTGGCTCCGACAATCTTAACATTTGGCAGAAGACATGAGGTGACAAAGAAACAAAAGAGCGGTCCCACAGTGGAATAATTATTTTGTTTGAAATAAATTTATTGGCGCACAAAGACACCATTTCCTTACATTCAAAAAATTCAGGGACACAACCTCCACGAGCAATCCTAGAGGTCCAAATGATGCAAGAGAATCTCAAGCGAGCCAGCGCGAAGACAACGAACAACTTGAAAAGCACCCAACACAAATTTTTAAAAACATTTTGAAGTATTAATGAAGTTGCCAAGTGGAGGCACACTTGTATAATGTAAACGAACCTTGAGAGATTCGTTGTCGTCCTTAGTAGGTAGAAGGCATTTATAGTAGTTAATGAAGGTAGATAGAATTGAATGTTAGATTAGACAGTTTTAGAGCGCAAGAGGGAAACGGGATATAGACACCCTCATTTTGTATTGTAACAAGAAGCATGAAGATTATGCCAATTGAGAGCATAGAAGAGAAGAAGCAGAGAGTTGTGTAGACAAACACCGATGTACAGAAGTTCTGGATTAATACAAAAAGATTTTGATTCAAATTCATGGTGTTAAAATGTTCTCTGTGCATGCATCTTTGAATGTTATGCTCATGAATGTTTTACTCTTTCTGTCATGCAATTGCTTTTATGCTATGTATGAATGATTTCTTGTTGAATGTATGAAATTTGAGAGAGAGAGAGTAAGGTAAATGAGTTTCAATTTTTTTTCTATCTGAGCAAGAGTTCCTACAAGGAGTGCAATTGAATTCTCTGCAAGGAGTGCGTTTACAAAGGGTTCAGAGGTTTGTCTCTGAAAGCTCAGATAGATAGATTTTGTGCTCATTTTCTCAGAAGTGCAGTTGGGCACTGGAGCCGTGCAAGGAGTGTGCAGGCCGAGTAAAGCCTCAGAGTTTCGAACCTGAGCAAAGTATTGAGAGACTACTGCTACATGTGTGTGTAGAGTCAAAGGGAGTTCAACACTTGAAGGTGTTTGAAATTTTTCCGCAAGGAGTGCGATCAGGAGTTTTCCGAAAGACTAGAAGTCGGGGGAAATCTCAAAAGGATTTGAACCTTCGAAGGGGTTGAAGGAAGGCAAGAGGTCAAGCACCTTGAAAGTTTGAAGGAAGGTGTAGCGACGTCAGACCGAAAGAGGATAAGTTTCACGGAGAGAGATACTTTGTTTAGTTCATGCAGAAGTTCTCAAGGGAAGAGACGGACGGTCGGAATTCTCTGTGGAGAATTCGTAAAGTCTCGTGAGCTGTCAGATCTCATGGAGGAGCAGGGGAGTTACAACGAGTATTCCCAAAGGTTCAAGCTCAGGAGAGGCAGAACCGTAGATCCAAGCCGACAAGGGTCGTTGTATTTACACGTGGATTTCTATTTCAGGGTTTCGTAGGTTTAAGTCTCGTAACCTTTGCAACGGGACTCGCGAAATCATGAAATGCAAAGTCCCGAAGGAACAAGAGGATCGTGTGGGCCACAAAAGACAGCAGAGTGGATAGGTGGCGCACTCTCGACAATGAAGTCAATTCCATTGATCATTTCGGGGTTTCGTGGGGTGAAGTCCCGAAACCTTTGCATTAGCAATCGCGAGATCATGAAGTCCGAAGTCCCGACGGAGTGAAGGACCGTTGATAGGTAAAACCTTGCGAGGGCATCAGAGTTTCGGTAAATCAGTTTTCGAAATTCGAAGGGACGAGTTGCTTGATATCGCAACTCCTGAAATCGCGATAAGGAGGAAATCCGAACTGGCAAGGGAAAGGGTCAAGTGTTGATTGTTTCAGTTTTCAAAGATTGAGAGATAAGACACTTGACCCTCGGATTCGTGGAGGTGCGAAGTCCGATCTCTCGAAGTATAAAGGGAAATTTCCCGAAGTTGATTGTGGGTGTAGATTTTCCCAAAAGGGAAATAGAGGAGCCATTTCCGAGAGCTCTTTAGACCAGTGTAAGGGGAAAGATCATGTGTACGTGACCTTTCGACCCACGGTTTGAGGAAGGGTTGCGATCAAGTTTGGTATCAGAGCACAAAAAAATTCTTTGCTTTCTGTAGCAGAGAAAAAGAAGAATTCACCATGCCGTCGAGAAGAAGGGACAAGAAAACACCCGATCCTCCAGAGGACAGGGAAATGCCGAGAAGAAGGGGTAGGCAGATGACTGATCTAGCCATGGAGAGAGAGATGCGTGATCTATGTACCAAACTCGAAGACATGGAGACAACACAGAGGCGTACAGTCAGTGCTGGGGATCTTAGTTATTCTGAAAGTGAAATTGAGGTTGAACATGAAGAAGAAGAAGTTGCAGCCGAAGATGCAGCAAACGAACATTTGATTAGATCTATTGCAAGAATGGGTGCAAGAGAGAAAATGGAAATTCCAGTTTATGAGGGAAACTTGGATGCAGAGGAGCTTCTAGACTGGATTAGAGCTCTAGACACATATTTTGACTATGAAGATGTTGAAGAAGACAAGAAGGTCAAACATGTTGTCACGAGATTAAAAGGACATGCAACATTGTGGTGGGATGAACTACAAGCTGACAAACACTGCAAAGGCAAGCAGAAGATCAAGAATTGGCATCGAATGATCGTGAATATGAAGACAAAATTCATCCCCAGAGATTACCATATTACTCTGTTCCGAAGAATTCAAAACTTGAGACAGAAGCTGATGACAGTGAAAGAATACACTGAAGAATTCTACAAGCTGAACATCAGGGTAGGTCATCGGGAAAGCGATGATGAAAAGGTTGCCAGATACATGAATGGCCTGAGATACGACATTCAGGATGAGATGAGCATGGTAACCATTTGAATGGTGGAAGATGCTTATCAGATGGCTCTAAAGGCTGAAGAGAAGCTGAGCCAAAAGCAGGTTCAAAGAGGCCGAGGCAGAAGTCAAGCCAGGGGAAAATCAATTGTCCAGGATAAAAATCAGAAACCCAAGGAGGACTGGAAGAAACCTTAGACTCGAACTGAGAGGGGTGGAACCTCACAGAGAGGGCATCATACCGAATAGAGAGGAGATTATGCTGATAATAATATTTTTCCTCGTACCAGAGGTAGAGGAAGTGGAAGAGGTGGAGTAATAACATGCTTCACATGTGGAAAGAATGGACACAAGTCTTATGAGTGCCCAGACAAAAAGAAAGAAGGAGGTGAGACTCACATCGCCGAAGCACAGAGGCGGGATGTTGAGGCAGAAGATGCTGAAGGCGAAAGATCGCTGATGATGCGAAAAACTCTTTTGACACTAGAGAAGGAGGTGGAGAGTTCATTCCAAAGAAACAAACTTTTTCAGACTGCTTGCAAAACCAAGGAAAGGGTATGCAAGGTCATTGTGGACAGTGGTAGCACAGATAATCTCGTTTCTATAGAGATGGTATAAAAATTGGAGCTGGAGACGATTGATCATCCAAGCCCATACAGAGTTTTGTGGCTACAAAAATGACATTAGGTAACTGTCACTAAACAGTGTTTAGTTGAATTTAAGATAGGGGGATATAATGATAAGATATTATGTGATGTTATTCCTATGGATGTTTGTCATCTATTGCTGGGTAGACCATGGCAATATGACAAGAATGTGATTCATGATGGGAGAATGAACACATACACCCTAGAGAAGAATGGGAGAACTCACATGTTGCTTCCAATCAAGGATAAGGAGGTGAAACCTGAAGTAAGCAACACTGTACTTCTCATGAGTGGGAAGAAACTTCTTACAGAGGTCAAGAAGAAGGAGGAACCGCAATTCATTGTGGTCAGGAAGCCTAGAATTGTTTTGACCAGCACAAGAGTAGATGATTTACCAGAAGAGATTCAGGAGTTGCTAGAAGAGTTCGCTGACATAGTAGTGGATTAACTACCTCGTTCATTGCCACCGATCAGAAGTGTGAGTCATCATATTGATCTCATACTAGGAGCCAGTTTTCCAAACAAATCCGTGTATAGAATGACGCCGCAAGAAAATGAAGAGGTCAAAAGACAAGTCCAGGATTTGTTGGACAAAGGTTTGGTCAGGGAAAGCTTGAGTCCATGTGTTGTTCCGACAGTACTTAGTCCGAAGAAAGATGGAGGCTGGAGGATGTGTACTGACTCTAGGGTGATCAACAAGATAACCATCAGGTACAGATTTCCATTGCCAAGGATGGATGATCTGATGGATTGCTTGAGTGGAGAAAAATTCTTTTCGAAGATTGATTTGAAAAGTGGTTATCACCAAATCCGCATGAGAGGAGGTGACGAATGGAAGACAACATTCAAAACCAATGAAGGGTTGTATGAATGGCTTGTTATGTTGTTTGGCTTAACAAACGCGCCAAGTAATTTCATGAGGTTGATGAACGAAGTCCTAATGGAGTTCATCGGAAAATTTGTTGTAGTATATCTGGGTGACATACTGGTTTTCAGTAAAACAGTGGCAGAGCATCTGAAATATTTGGCTACAGTGATGCAAAGGTTATAGCAGGAGAAGCTATTGATAAATATGAAGAAGTCCTCATTCATGAAGACAGAGTTCATTTATCTGGGGTTTGTTATTTCTTCAAATAAATTGAGGATGGATCCAGATAAGGTGGAGGTAATAAAAAATTGGCCATCACCGAAGAATATATTTGAGGTAAGAAGTTTTCACGGATTGGCTAGTTTCTACCGAAAGTTCATCAGAAATTTCAGTGGAATTAGTGCACTAATAATGGACACAGTGAAGAAGGGACACAAGTCTTTTCATTGGATAAAAGAGGCTGAGAAGAGTTTTAAATTGTTGAAGAGGAAGATCACGGAACAACCAATTCTAGTGTTGTCGGATTTCCAAAAGACATTTCAAGTGAAATGCGATGCAAGTGGATTTGCAATAGGGGCAGTATTGAGTCAGGAAGACATGCCGATAGCATACTTCAGCGAGAAGCTGAATGAAGCAAAAGTGAAATACTCTAGTTATGATAAGGAATTTTATGCTATTATACAATCATTAAAGAAATGGAGGCATTACTTGATCCCGAAGGAGTTTGTCTTATATAGTGACAATCATGCACTACAGTTTGTGACTCAATAGGAGAAGTTGAATCAGAGACATGTTAAATGGGTTGAATATATGCAAAATTTCACTTTTTTGATTAAACATATTTTTGCTACTGGTAACAAAGGTGTTGATGCTTTGAGTAGGAAGTGTTTGCTATTGCAGGAGTTCAAAGTCAAAACATTGGGTTTTGATGATCTCAGGGACATGTACAAAGATGATCCAGATTTTAAAGAGGCATATGAAACAACTGAGAATCCAATTCTCAGGGATAGAAGCCAATGGGAAGAATACATGATCCAGGAAGGATTACTATTTAAAGGTAATCAACTTTGTATTCCGAAATGCTCCATGAGGGAGAATTTGCTGAAAGAGAAACATAGTGGAGGATTGGCCGAGCACTTTGGTCATGATAAGACATTCACAAAATTGAATGAGTCATATTTTTGGCCGGGAATGCGAGCAGACGTCAAGAGATTCATGGACAGATGCAGAATTTTCCATCATTCAAAAGGAAGGAGACAAAATGCAGGGTTTTATCAACGATTGCCCATACTTGAGAGGCCGTGGGATGCAGTCAGCATGGATTTAATATTTGGGTTGCCAAGAACACAAAGAGGGTTTGACTCAATCTTTGTGGTGGTGGATAGATTTTCCAAGATGGCACACTTCATTCCATGTCAGAAGACCAATGACACAACTCACATTGCGAATCTGTTTTTCAAAGAGGTCATTCGACTTCACGGCTTACCAAGGAGCATAGTTTCAGATCGAGACACTAAGTTCATAGGACACTTTTGGAGGACCTTATGGATGAATTTGGGTACTAACTTGTCGTTTAGTTTAGCTTATCATCCTCAGACGGATGGACAGACAGAAGTGGTAAATAGAAGTCTGAGAGACTTGCTGAGAAGCCTGGTGACAGAACACCACAACCAATGGGACAACATATTACCACAGGCAGAATTTGCTTATAACGACTCAGTTAATAGAAGCACAGGGCAGAGTCCATTTCAGATTTTCTATGGCATGCAGCCGAGAGGAATTTCTGAGCTGAGAGATTAAGAACAGATTGCGACTAGGAGCGCTAGTGCAGAAGATTTCGCAGAGGCGATGAAGGAAATTCACAGCCAGGTGAAGGAATGATTATAGAATTCGAACCTGGAATATAAGCGCAGAGTAGATCAACACAGAAGATAACTTCAATTTGAGTTTGGTGACTTGATTCTGGGACATTTGAGAAAGGAAAGGTTCCCGAAGGGGACATAAAATAAACTGAAGATGAAGAAAGATGAAGAAAATCGGACCATGTAAGGTCTTGAAGAAATTTGGGGCGAATGCTTACGAGATTGAATTACCCGATGGGATCGGAATTTCTCCGATATTCAATGTCTCAGATTTGAACTCATATAAAGATGAAGAAACAGGGATGGAAAACGAACAGCTGGTGATCAAGTGGACAAAACAGATGCCAGTTGCAGAAAAGTCGCAAATGGAGCGCATACTGGACAAAAGGGTCAGCAAAAAGACCAGGCGAAAGAAATACTTTGAGTATTTGGTCAAGTGGAAGGGCCATCCAGTTGAAGATGTCAGCTGGGAGAACGAAGCGGAGATCCAGAGCCATGGATGGACCGTGCGTAAGCTCATGGACAGGAGCCCATGGAAATTTTCAAGCGAGAGAGTATGATGCAGGAGCATCTCAAGTGAGCCAGCGCAAAGACAACGGACAACTGGAAAAGAACCCAACAAATTTTTTTAAAAATGTTTTGAAGTATTAATGAAGTTGCGAAGTGGAGGCACACTTGTATAATGTAAATGGACCTTGAGCAATTTGGTGTCATCCTTAGTAGGTAGAAGGCATTTATAGTAGTTAATGAAGGTAGATAGAATTGAATGTTAGATTAGACAATTTTAGAGCGCAAGAGGGAAACGAGATATAGACACCCTCATTTTGTATTGTAACAAGAAGCATGAAGATTATGCCAATTGAGAGCATAGAAGAGAAGAAGCAGCGAGTTGTGTAGACAAACACCCATGTACAGAAGTTCTGGATTAATACAAAAAGGTTTTGATTCAGATTCATGGTGTTAAAATATTCTCTGTGTATGCATCTTTGAATGTTATGCTCATGAATGTTTTACTCTTTATGTCATGCAATTTCTTTATGCTATGTATGAATGATTTCTTATTGAATGTTTGAAATTTGAGAGAGAGAGAGAGTAAGGGAAATGAGTTTCAATTGTTTTTCTATATGAGCAAGAGTTCCTGCAAGGAGTGCAGTTGAATTGTCCGCAAGGAGTGCGTTGACAAAGGGTTCAGAGGTTTGTCTCTGAAAAATCAGATAGATAGATTTGGTGCTCATTTTCTCAGAAGTGCAGTTGCGCACAGGAGCAGTGCAAGAAGTGCGCAGGCTAAGTAAAGCCTCATAGTTGTGGACTTGAGTGAAGTATTGAGAGACTGTTGCTGCAGGTGTGTGCAAAGTCGAAGGGAGTTCAACACTTGAAGGTGTTTGAAAGTTTGCCGCAAGGAGTGCGAGAAATAGTTTTCTGAAAGACCAAAAGTCGTGGGAAAGCTCAGAAGGATTTGAACCTTCAAAGGGGTCGAAGGAAGGCAAGAGGCCAAGCACCTTGAAAGTTTGAAGGAAGGCGTAACGACGTCAGACCGCAGGAG
>SNQJ01S0018337.1:34266-45106 GCA_010110895.2 Picea sitchensis | reverse complement strand
AAACTCACCACACTACTTAAAATCACACATCAAGAACTAATTTCGAATTCTGATAGAATTTAATTAATAAAGAAGCATGAAAGAAATTCAATAAATTCACATGCCATAATCAAGATTCACGTTGGTCTTAAAAAGAATGCGTGAACATGCCACTCCCAATAATGATTATAAAGAAGGCACATTATAAACACATATCTTAGATATAGTAATTAATACATAGTGGAAATAAATATACAAGTAAAGAAAAAAATGTCAGAGAGAACTCATCTTAAACAAAACCAATCACCAAATGGTTGCAAACCAAGGACGTTCCACCCAACCTTAGACATTGTTTTTCCAAGTCTCAATAGCAGGTCACCCCTAAGATGAGGCTATGAATCCACAAGGATGGGTTCCAGAGCAACACTCAGCTTCCCAAACCAGTCAGAACTTAATATCTCATAGGTTTATCAACACACAACAATCTAAAGTACACCAACTCTCTTCTCTCCATACTGCACCACCTAAAGAAAATGAAATCTCTTCACTACCACACAATCCCTTAGGATTTCCACTTCTTTCTAGGGATCCAGTGCATCTAGTAAATAATATCAATGCTAGGAATCCCAAGATTTGCATATGTGAACAAGGTTTAGCACATGCCAATGCATCTCAGGAATATAGGCACCAATTCATGGATTAAATACACTAGTAATTACTACATCCAATAAAACAATGGCTAGTTTCCTCAACAAGATTTTCCCATGTCCCAACCAACAAAAAGAGTGAATTAACTAAATGATAGAGTGAAAGAGTGAATGGATAATTACCACCAGAGATCCCACAATGAGTGTTTATATAATTACATGAAATCAAGAACCAGATGGCCTGCCCCCAAAGAATCTCATGTAACCAATTTTATCAATTAAAACCAAGATGGGTAGACAAAATATAATTAAAATACGTATCCCATTTATCCCCCTCTCTCATGGAATTATACCCCCCTATAACTCTTGTCCTTTTCTATCTTATATCTAGCGATGCATTTTGTTATTTGAAATGTTCAAAGTAATATATTTCCCAGGGACTATCCTTTTTTAATTTTTTAGGAACTTTGAAATTTCATCAAAAAAACAAAATATATTATTAACATGGCGTCTCAAAACCCATGGTATTATATTCCCCTCCCCCTTATTTTGGCACTTTCCTCAATGCATATACAAAAAAAAAAATCAAAATTTCAAAAATTTTCAAAATGTCATGGGTACTCTGCCTACATGGCATCTTCATGCTCCCAAGTAGAATCTTTAGGACCGTAGTAGGTACACTTAAATTTTACCAGTTCTATGAATCGATTTCATAGCACTTTGACGATTTTTCTAATATCCGTACCAACTAGACTTGAAAGTATCCTTTTGGCTCCACCTGAATCAAAATTCCAATCAATAACATGGTTAGGATCATGTACATACTTTTTTAGAAAAGAGACATGAAATACATTATGCACTTTCATGGAAGTAGGAAATCTAGGCATGTATGAAACTGGTTCTATTTTGTTCAATATCTCAAATGGACCACATAATCTGGATGCTAGCGTTGTACAACTGCCCAACTTCAATGAGCTCTTCTTGGGCTTCACTTTCAGAAGTACATGCTCTCCCACTTTAAACTCTCTAGCTATCCTATTCTTATCTTTATAACTCTTCTATCTATCTTGTGTTGCCTTACAATTATTCTTAATTCTAACCATCTAGTCTTCCATATCCTTGAGCAATTCTAGCCTAAGTACTACTTTTTCTACTTGGTTGTCACAACTCGATGGAGTATTGAATTTTCTACCATACAAAGATTCAAATAGGCTCATTTTCAATGAATCTTGATACCCATTATTATAGGAAAACTAAACCAAATACAAATAATCTTCCCACTTATATGGCTTATCCATCACATACATTCTCAACATGTCTTAAATTACTTGGTTGAATCTCTCTGTCTTCCCATCTAGTTATGGATGGTATGTTGTGATAAAGTTCATATTTGTACCAAATCCTTTAAATAATTCCCTCTGTAAATTTGAAGTAAACTTAGTATCTTTGTTTGAGACAATTTCCTTAGGTATCCCATGCAGCCTAGCAATTTCCCCCATGTAAATTTCTGCAATATTTATTGTTGTATGAGACATCTTTATAGGAAAATTATGAGCATATTTTGTCAATTTATCAACCACTACCATTATTGAGTCATGTTTCCTTGTTGTCCCGGGAAACTTAGTTATGAAATCAATGGTTACCACTTCCCATTTCTTCTCTGGAATTGTAAATGGTTGTAGCAAACACGATGGGTGTCTATGCTCAAATTTCACTCTCTGAAAATGTAATCATCAACATACTTATTCATTCCTAGAAAAAAAGATTGGCTTCTTACTGCTGCAATTCTTTTCTAGTAACCAAGATGTCTATGTTGTGACATCCACAACAAACCACTAAAATTCTCTAGCTTAAAGGATTTTACTAGCCATCCACCTACTAAAAGTTTTGCAAGGTACTCATCATTACTAACTCAACTAGATAATCATTCATAAGAATACTTTCTATACATAATCTCCAAAGTTTATCTAAGGAAATATCGACTAGTACTAAAACCTTCAATCTACATTGATCAATGGTCCCCTCTTTGTATCTACTCAAACCTTAAGCCCTTTTTTAGGAAGGCCCTCTACAGTAATGTGCTCAAACCCTCTAACCATATGACCATTTCCTAAACATCGTTGGGACTTCGTCTATGAAATTATATCATATTACATCTCTAGATCAATCCTTTCAATGATGAATCTGCCTTAACTATGTCATCGAGAGAATATAACGGGAAGGGGGGGAACTGAAAAGCATGCCTTCCTTGACCACATCTTCGACGATGATAAATAATCCATGAAAAAGGTTTTTTCCTTTTCCCCCATGTGCCCCACTTCATACTGAGAGGTCAAAGAATATTGTCTTGCACAAAAGTTTTCAAACCAATCAAAGCGAGCATGAAAAGAAAAACATCTTATTGGGTTCATTCTTTATATTGCATTTAAATAACCTTATTGGGTTCATTCTTTATATTTCATTTAAAGTGAGCATGAAAATAAGTCAACTCATCGATATCGCGTGGTCATCCCCTTCATACTGGATTTTTATCTATCTAGTTCAATTCCTCCTCTGACGATATCGTAACCTCATAAAGTTGATTCCCAACGTGGCCTTTTGACATAAGATAACTTTCTCATGTTGATAAACTAAAGTCATAGGTGTAGTAGTAAATTATATAGATTACATGAATCAATTAACTCACAAGAATTTATCAATTCATTGGTTTCCTAAAGGTAAACAAATGTTTTAAAAATAATCATTGTACAAAGAGTTAACTGTATTCAAACGTTTCAGAGAAATATTCCCTACTAATCCACCTGAAAACGACGTGGTCGAACAAACATACCTGAAATATTCCCTTATTCCTCGATAACATTGCTCTGATGAAACACCAATGGTAACAAGCCCAAATCTTTCCTCATGAATTTAATGGAATTTATACAATTCTAACTAGATCCAAGCTGTAACACACTAAATTTTATTACACGGGTTAAAGGGGGAAAAGTAAAGCATAAAAATCTTGATAGAAACTTAATCGGTACATCATTTAATTATGGAAGCCTATGATAGTGTAAAGAATCATATTGTCGATGCATATTTAATTTGAATTTATCCAAAGATTCAAGAAGAAACATATGTAGATTGCATACTCTAAATTTCATGCTTTTTTGTACAATTGAAGATTAAATAATTTCAATCTTCTCTATAGACACCCAGTATGCCCAGACGACAAGATGTCTTGCTTGTAGACCAGGAATGAAAAGAACCTAGAAGTTATTGATCCTGCACCTATTTCCAATCCAGAGTCTATCACAATCACATACACCAATTTCTTAGATGGAAGGGAGCACTTCTCGAGATACCATGAAATCTATCATATTTTTCATAATGAGGAGTACCCATCCAATGACCAAGACATAGATGAGTATTGAAACATCGAAAGAAGTGGTATGAAGACTCTGGAAGCTTGCATGATGCTATTCTCTTACGATGACGTTGCACAATGGTTTTGTACCCACCTCTAGAAAGAGACAACTACCATAGTCAATGAGTCCAAAGTTTTGATCACTTCCTTGAAGCTTGAATACATTAGAATAAGGTATAAAACTCCCGAACCTACAATATCACTGAATGAATCCTTTTTGATAAAATTTGGGGTTGAGAGTGAATATTTCGAGGACCTAATGGAAATTTGGTACATTGGTGAGGAGAGACAAGTCAAACAAGGAGAAAGATATATCCCAGTTCAATATCTGAAGAGGTCATACAGTTTACTGAACACAATGATTTGTAGGTTATACGGTGAAGAAACAAACACACACTTCTGAATTAAGTGGTTACCGATGGCATATACAATGGTGAATATTGGATGATCCAAAAACTCCTTAGATGTTAATCAATATTTAATACATATAAAAATCTACTTGATCATCGAAAATAATAATGATTTCTTGGATGATTTCAAATTAGATGTGAATTAACTTATTTATCCAATACACTTTAGTGATAAACAACTTGAAATATAACTAAGAGAAAATCGAAAAACAATGTTGAAATCACATACACAAGTTTGATAACAAAGTTCACCCAATTTTGGATACATCTTCAGGTCCACTTCCAATAGAGACATCTTTATTAATAATGAAATGTGTATGTTTTACAATGACCTTTTTACATGTTGCTCAAACTCATAAATATAGTATACCATTGATTTCCTTGCGAAATTTCAATAAAAATGAGTATAAAGTTCATAAAATTCCATGAAGGAACCTCGTGGCATGCATTATAGTGCAACCTCCAAGTCTAATTACTCTCAGGCATGAACTTCAAGACACCATACTTTGGATTCATGTGTTTATTTGTATCGATCCATGCACCCATTAAATAGGGTGTGGGTCCTAGCCTCTAGTCCACACTTTATGGAAGACTTTAAATATTTGTTGGTAGCATTTCAAAAAAAAATGAAACTTTTGCGCAATTGGTTAAGATGTTGTCAAATTATATAGTTGGTCGCGGGGTCAAACGCTACCGACCACACTATATATAGAATTGTTTTATAACATATGGTTAATGTGGTTTAAAAACAATATAGTTACAATTTTAAAACCTCCCACGCAAATATGTATACAGTGGCATATAACAAGGTTGTATTATATACCATGTGACCACATATATTATGGGTCGAGGACTAGGCCCTTGGCCCTTTTTCTGCCAACTATTAAAATTAACCATTTTAATTATAAATGGTTCCATATATACTTAAGAACCGAATGCAGGGTATATTAGGGAGGTCGTTGGGTTGTTTGATGGGGGACCCAGGTTCGATCCTCCAGGATCCAAATAATTTTGAACAACCTTATCCATAATTGGCCAATGGGAAGCTATCATGTGTCAACCTCTCATTATTCTATCTTTGCCACATGTCAGCACAAAACTATTCCACCTGTTCCATATGAATGTTGAGTCACTTGCATGATCGATTATATGGTCTACCATATGGCACTCCATGGTGTGGAAACATTAGTACCATATAGTTGTATGGTCGTACCAAGTTTCACCCTTGAACTAGTGACACATGTCACCTTGTCACCTTTGACTTTTCCTTTGTCTGGTTCAACCTGAACGTTTTCCATCCATAACGTTTTCATACAAACCCTCTTTGAGGTATTTTTGTGCCATTGGAAATCTATCGCCGATTTCTATGCACTGATGACATTTTAGATAACATTTGGGATGATTGAATATTGCACATTTATGAATATTTCTAGACCTCTACGAGTGTTTTGGGTCCTCCTAGACCTCTGTGAGCACTCTTGGATACTCTTGGATCATTCCTCCCCATTGGAAGCCTTTTGGACCACCAATTTTTTTTTATTACTTAGAAACTAAGTGAGGGTAAAGTTCCCTCACCGTTATGATATCCATCCATTTTGTTTTACTTGGCTTCACCCCTTTGATACCAACTCGAAGATATTCCACATAACCTTGCTGTGAAGTCATGATTCTTCTGTTGAGAATAACATATTCTTGTAGCTCACTGAAATATTCTAGAGAAAAATCATGAACTGTTGGAACTTGAATACTTTCATCTTTATCCATAATCATAGGAGGCTCATAAAGATTTAAATTCTCAAAATTTACCACTGAATACATTTTCATGTAGTATGGTAGATCTAAATTAAAGGAATTAGTACTAATCTTTTCGAAGATCTTGAATGGACCATATCATATTGTCCTTATCTTTCTACCTTCACATTTCATTCTATCTTTGTTGATATGTGACGCAAACCCCCTGCCCTCGGGCCGAGATCTGTGCAGGATCTTCACTAAAACCATGCCAAGGGTTAATTAAACCCTTTGTTTAAGCCACAAAGGACTTCAAATTTCAGGAGTTGGAGACTCTCGATGTATTTCCACAGCGCTTGACAAATGCCGAAATGCGAATTGTCAATGAAGGTTGACCGCTCCAATGCGACGAGCACATGCCACCTGTAGCCCACTAGTTTTGGCTTTCGGGATTTTGAGCAAACAACTAACAATCATTCATCTTCTCTTATGATTCCCCGAACTCCAACATGCCAGAATGCCAAAATGGGATCAACGTCCGATGGAATGCGATATCGATGGTCATTTGGGATTTTCGCCGAAGCTTGACCCCTCCTTTGACTTCCGCCGCACGTATCCTCTGACTGATACTTGAGACCCACCTTTCGACATTTCTCCCTTCGTGATTTCGGGAGCTGTGTTGACCATGCAACTCCATTTCTTGAGTCCCAAAACCCCGAAATCCGATTGGTACCCAACGAATTTTGTCCCTCAACCTTTTCGGGAATTTTTCCTTTCCCTCTTCGGGATTTCACGAACTGGGAGTTTGAAACTTTCAATTCCAAAGTCACTGCCTTGTCTACTTCCTGAACTTCGGAAATCCGAAATGCCGAAATTCCACTCCAAAGACACGTCGTGTTTCGCGACTTCGGGGTGTTCAATGCAAATGGCCCCAACTTCATGTCCTCGGAGTTTCCAGAATGTCGAATCCTGAAATACCGAAGTGCTAAAATTCCACACCTGATAATCCCTTTCACGATTCAGGAATTTGAGTGACCAAGGATTTTGGCTTGCACTCCAAACTTATGAATCCCGAATCCCCGAAATGATCTGTCGGCTCAAACTGACCACAATCAACATTTCATGTTGACTCTTGATGCCAGGGTGGAGGATTCATCCAAATCCTAACCACCTTATAGCTCCTCTGGATCCTACGGTCCTCACGGTTTCGCGAATTATCCACAGAGAATTATGACCCCCAGATGCACTCCTCAATGACTTCTGCCCAGACGATTCGGTGTCCTCCCTCCTAAAATTGACTTCTATGAGACGATTTCGATCTCCGTCTCCCTTTGAACACTTCAAAGGTGTTATCCTTCCTGAGCTTTCACTTGTAAACTCAAGCTTCCCAAAAGGATCCCTGCTCTCACTCCTTGTGGAAAACCTTCAAATAACCTCTGGTTATTTGAGTCTTCGACCCTGTTCACTCTTTGCAATTGAAATCTCTCAATCTTCTTTCTGGATTTATAAAATCCAAGGCTTCAATTGGCCTACGCACACCTTGCACGACTCTGTGCTTCACCTGCACTTCAGCTAGTATGAGAACAATGGTATCTCTCCTGAGATTTCTGAGATAAAACTCAGACCCTCGTCAACGCACACCTTGCGGACATTCACTACCCTCCTTGTAGGAATCCTTAGGAAGAGAAACAATTGAAACTCATTCTTCTCCTCTCTCAGACTTCATACATTCAACATGAAATCATACACATAACACAACATTGAACAAATGCATAACAGAGAAACAAATCAATTGTAAACATACCATTCAACAAATGTAAACAGTAAGCATCATAACACCATGAAAGTTGAGTCAAAACTTCATATATTAACTCAAGTGCTCATGTACATGGGTTCTTCTCTACAATGCTCTGCTACAACTCTACAACTTATGAATTCTGAATGATCATCCAAAATTACAATGATACAAGGGTGAGGGTGTCTATATCCGTTTTCCCTCCTATATTTCTAAACTTTCTAATCTATTAAATTAAATCTACTAATCCAGGTGGATCCAAAGCTGCTCGAAAATACTCAAATGCAAAAAAGGAGGATCTAGGAATGACCCAGAAGTCTCAGAAGGGTCCCTAGGCTCAAAAAATGCTAAAAACTCAAAGTTCTTAGAATTGGATGAAACCAATGCCATTGCATCCAGCTCGTTCTCCCGATTTCGACCATATATTTACTTTCTCAAATGGAGCTCGTATGAAGAATTTATGACACTCTGAAGTTTTTTGAAAACAATAATAAAAAGTCAAACAACGAATAGGCCGTACTGATGACGTCAGCTGTACGAATGCTGACATCAGCATGACACATGTCACCTTCTAGAAGCCAGCAGTTTGGCAGATTTTCGCCAAATCTGGAGGAGGTTCGCTAAATGTAGTGAACTAGTCAGCGAATCTGCTTATTTAGTCGGGCACACAAACCGAGGTAGGGGAGGTTGGCAGACGCTGCATTGGAATCCATGCCAGGAAATGTCCCAGGTGACCTGCTCAAAAATAGGTCGACTTTATACTAAAAAATTATAGAATTTCGAGAGGACCTCGAATATGCTCTCTGTTTTTTCATCAGAGTAGCCGAACAACAAAGTGCCTTCAGAAGAGGAGTGGCATGCTTTTCGAGACTGTACAGATTTGACAGATAGAATCTGCATTGGAATTTGTGCCAGGAGGTGTCCTAGGCGACCTGCTCAGAAATAGGTTGACTTTATACTTAAAAGTTGTAGAATTGCAAGGGGATTTCAAATATTCTATCCATTTCGTCATCAGAGTAGTTGAACAAAAAAGTGCCTCCAGAGCCTATTTGAGCGAGCCAAGAATACTCAAGTTTACAGTCAAAAGTTGAAGAATGATGTTTTCCAGCCACCTATGATGTTTGTTTCTGTCCAGAATTGCAGATTTGAAAGTTGGTTTTTGAGATCTCTTATGTAAGCCATTTCTTTGTAATTTTTAAGCATTTGAGATTAATTAAAGAGCGGTTGCACTGTTGGAGTGGACTCGGAGATGTAGCTAGGAAGTCTGGTGAACTCCGTTACCAAATCTTGTTCATAGATGGTTTGCTTACATGTTTATGTGCTCATATTTTTGATAGATATTCTTTAATTTTGCATTACAAAGATGGTTAACAGTTAAAAATTCACATGCAAATAATGGTTAAAAGATCTTGAATTTTAGATCAAGTAAAATTTTTAGATCAATTTGGTATCAAAGCGAGGTTAGCCATTGCTTTGTGAGTTGATGTTAACAAGATCCAAGCTTCAGCGTGGTGAATGAGAACTTGAAGAGTTTGATCCAGAGATTGGTTCAAGAAGAGGAAGGATGTCTTCACCAAAAGGAGAAGAAGCAGTTTCTTCTATCCCTTCTGAAGAGGAATTTCTGGAAGCTTTCATGAGAATACAAATTATGGTAGATGAGCTCTATCAAGATTGAAAGAAAGGTGAACAAGGTGGACCATCTCATACATAAGGTAAAAAAGAAGGAGGTGGTGAGGAACCCCTTAAAACCCCACCAACTTCTCCATCTTTTCTTGATGGTTCTAATCCTTCTCCATTTGATAAGAAAAAAACAAAAGTTGATCCTAATATGCATCATTTAAAGCTTGATATTAAGTTTGAACTACCTATGTATAATGGAGAGATTAATGCTGAAAAATTGGACAATTGGATCCGTCAAATTGAAGTTTATTGTAGGATTCAAAAGTTTACTGAAGATGATGTTAAAATTTAGTTGGCTTCTCTTCGACTTGGAGGGACTACTCTCATTTGGTGGGAGAGAAGATCCCAAGAGGATCTTGCCACAAAAGGCAAAATCGTTTCCTCTTGGTATGACTTCACTTCAGCACTTAAATTTTTTTTTTATCCATTAGGGTATATGCAGCAAGCTATGATGGATTGGTAGAATTTGAGACAAAGTAAGGGACAAAGTGTGCAAGAATACACACAAGAATTTCGAAAAAGAGCATTGGTACTTGGTATACCTCTCTACACTCAAGAAACTCTTCTCAAATATATAAGAGGATTGCATACTTATTTACGTCATATGATATTGATGTTTAATCTAACTAACCTTGTGAAGTGTGTGTTCAAGCAACTCACATTGAGTCAAAAGGAAAGAGTGTTCATGATGTTTCTTCAGCTGAATCCATCCAAGCAAAGGAAAGCAAGGAAAAGAGGAAAGTTAAACATGCAACTAAAATGAAGAAGAGTGATGAGAGACCTACATGCTCGCATTGTCAAAAGCAAGGGCATGAAGAGGCAAAGTGTTGAAAGCTACATCCTGAAATGAAACCAAAGTGGTTTAAGGATCAGAAGAGGAAGCAAACTGCCACGGTTATCGTTGAGGACCTTGGATCAGATTCCGAGGACGAAACAAAGATAACAATCGTAGGTTTGAAAGGTAAAACTATTGTTGATAATGATGTTAACATTGGTTCTTCATGTGCTTATACTTCTAAAGATGATGACAATTCTAAGGATAGAAAGAGGAATGCATTGTTTCATATAAGAGTGATTACAAAACAAACAAAGGTTGACACACTCATAGATAGTGGATCTCAAGTTAATCTTATTTCAGAAGAAGTAGTTAAGCAATTGGGATTAACAATGAAATCACACAAGAAACCTT
>SNQJ01S0018337.1:17500-34256 GCA_010110895.2 Picea sitchensis | reverse complement strand
TCGGGTACAATCTCTTTCACATGTTCAATGTTTATATTCAACTTATTACTCATCAACAGTATGTGGTTGGGTCCGACAATGTTGAATGAAGATGTTATTAAGAATGTGATTAATGTACTTAACAATGTTAGTGTAGTGTTGAGTGTTGTATTGCTGATTCAAATGTATAGGTTCCAAGAGGAATGGATAGGTGATACAAGACAAGTGAGACAAACATGTCCTCACTTATTTTCTGAATGATTTCATGCTTTTAATGGTCTAAAAGCTTCTCAGTGGGGAGGTGTGATCTAGGTGGATCCAAAACCGCTCGAAAATACTCAAATGCAGAAAAGGAGGATCTAGGAATGACCTGGAAGTCTCAGAAGGGTCCCTAGGCTTAGAAAATGCTAAAAAATCAAAGTTCTTAGAATTGGATGAAACCAACACCATTGTGTCCATCTCATTCTCCCGATTCTGGACATATATTTACTTTCTCAAACAGAGCTCGTATGAAGAAGTTATGACACTCTGAAATTTTTCGAAAACAACGATAACAAGTCAAACAACCAACAGGCCGTACTGATGACATCAACAGTACGGATGCTGACATCAGTAGTATAGATGATGACATCATCATGACACATGTCACCTTCTAGAAGCCAGCAGTTTGGCGTATCCAGCAAAATCTAGTAAATTTCCACCAAATCTGGCGGTTACCGCCAAATCTGCAGGAGGTTCACTAAATGTATGGAACTAGTTAGCGGTTCTGCTTATTTAGCCAGTCATGCAAACCGAGGCGGGGGGGTTGGCAGACATTGCATTGGAATCCATGCCAGGAAATGTCCCAGGTGACCTGCTCAGAAATAGGTCGACTTTATACTCAAAAGTTGAAATTTTTTGAGAGGATCCCAAATATGCTCTCTGTTTTTTCATCAGAGTAGTCGAACAAAAAAGTTCCTTCAGAAGAGGAGTGGCACGCTTTTCGAAACTATATGGATCTGACAGATAGAATCTGCATTGGAATTCATGCCAGGAGGTGTCCCAGGCGACCTGCTCAGAAATAGGTCGACTTTATACTTAAAAGTTGCAGAATTGATAGGGTATTTCAAATATGCTATCTGTTTCGTCATCAGAGTAGCCGAACAGAAAAGTGACTCCAGAGCCCATTTGAGCAATACAAGCATACTCGAATTTATAGTCAAAAGTTGAAAAATGACGTTTTCCAGCCACCTATGATGTCTGTTTCTGCCCAGAATTGCAGATCTGAAAGTTGGTTTTTGAGAGATCTTATGTAAGCCTTTTCTTTGTAATTTTTAAGCATTTGAGATTAAAAGAGAGGTTACACTGTTGGAGTGGACTCGGAGATGTAGCCAGGAAGTCTGGTGAACTCTGTTACCAAATCTTGTTCATAGATGGTTTGCTTACATGTTTATGTGCTCATATGCTTGATAGATATTCTTTAATTTTGCATTACAAAGATGGTTAATAGTTAAAAATTCACATGCAAATAATGGTTAAAAGATCTTGAATTTTAGATCAAGTAAAATTTTCAGATCATCTACCTACTTGCATTCATTATGCATAAATGGCTCTACATTCTACAGATAAGAAAAACGCTCAAGATCTATTTACAATATCTAGATATAAATGTAAGTATGCTTCCCTTAGCTATTACATTAATGTCCATTCATTAATCTCAAAACACTTCAAAATGTGCGCTGGTGATTTTCCAGCTGTCTCCCTTTTTCACGTTGCTTGCTTGGATGGCTCCTTACGATGCTCCTGCATCATACTCCCTCGCTTGAAAATTTTCATGAGCTCTTACACGGTATGTCCATGCCTATGAATTTCTGCTTCATCCTCCCAATTGGCATCTTCAACTGGATGTCCTTTCCACTTGACCAAGCATTCAAAATACTCTTTCCTCCTGGTATTTTTGCTAATCCTTTTGTCAATTATGCCTTCCATCTGTGGCTTTTCATCTACAAGCATTTTTTTTGTCCATTGAACCTCTTTCTATTCCTCCTCTACCCCTGCTTCTCCAGCTCTATAAGGGTACAAAACCACAACATTGAATATCGGTGAGATTTCGACCCCATCAGGTAATTCAATCTCATATGCGTTTGCCCCAAATTTCCTTATGACCCTGCACAGTCCAATCTTTTTCATCTTCATTTTGTTATACGTTCCCCTTGGGAACCTCTCCTTCCTCAAATGCACAAGAATCAAATCACCAACTTCAAATTGAAGTTCTCGCCTGTGTTGATCTACTCTTCGCCTGTATTCTTGACTTGAACTCTGCAATCGCTCCTTGATTCGGCTGTGAAGCTCCTTCATTCCTTCTGCAAAGTCCTCTGCACTAGCACTCCTGAATTCGGCTTGTTCTGCATCTTTTAGTTCAAAAAAACCCCTTGGCTGCATTCCATATACAATCTGGAATGGAGTCTTCCCTATGCTTCTATTGAGTGAATCATTGTAAGCGAATTCAGCCTGTGGTATAATGTGAACCCATTGACTGTGGTGTTTAGTCACTAAGCTCCTCAACAAATCCCCCAAGCTCTTGTTCACGACTTCTGTCTGTCCATCCGTCTGAGGATGATATGTTGAGATAAAATACAAACTTGTCCCCAGCTTCTTCCATAAGGTCCTCCAGAAATGTCCCACGAACTTAGTATCTCGATAAAAAACGATACTCTTTGGCAAACCGTGAAGTCTGACAACTTCCTTGAAAAACAGGTTCGCAATATGAGTTGCATCACTGGTTTTCTGGTATGGTATGAAATGTGCCACCTTTGAAAATATGTCAACTACCACAAAGATCGAATCACATCCTCTTTGTGTCCTTGGTAGTCCCAATATGAAATCCATGCTCACTGCATCCCACGGCCTTTCGGGTATGGGTAATGGTTGGTATAACCCCGTGTTTTACCTTTTTCCTTTCGTGTGCTGACAAATTCTGCACCTGTCCACAAATTTCTTGACATTTGTTCTCATCCCTGGCCAAAAATATGAGCCATTCAACTTTGATAATGTCTTGTCATGATCGAAATGTCCAGCCAATCCTCCACTATGTTTTTCCTTCAGCAAATTCTCCCTCATGGAGCATTTTGGAATACATAACTGATTTCCCCTGAACAATAATCCATCCTGGATCATGTATTCAGTCCATTGGCTTCTATCCCTGAGAACTGGATTCTCAGATGCCTCATATGCCTCCTTGAAGTCTGGATCATCCCTGTACATTTCTTTAAGGTAATCAAAACCTAAAGTCTTGACTCTGAATTCCTGCATAAGAAAACATTTCCTGCTCAAAGCATCAACAACTTTGTTAGCAATTCCAGAAATATGCTTAATCACAAAAGTAAAATTCTGCATGAATTCAACCCATTTAGCATGCTTTTGGTTCAACTTCTCCTCTCTAGTCACAAATTGCAAAGCGTGATTATCGTTGTACAAAACAAACTCCTTGGGAACCAAATAACGTCTCCATTTCTTCAACGCTTGTATGACTACGTAGAATTCCTTGTCACATGTGGAGTACTTAATCTTCGCTTCATTCAGTTTTTCACTAAAATATGCAATCGGCCTGTCGTATTGGCTCAAGACCACTCCAATTACAAATCCACTCGTGTCACACCTGACCTGGAATGTCTTGCTAAAATCCGGCAAAACCAGAATTGGTTGCTCAGTGATCTTCTTCTTCAGCAGGTTGAAACTCTTCTCCGCTTCCTCCATCCAGTGAAAAGATTTATGTCTTTTCTTCACCGTATCCATCATCGGTGCACTAATTCCACTAAAGTTTCGGATGAATTTCCTGTATAAGTTAGCCAAACCATGGAAGCTTCGAACTTCAAACACGCTCTTCGACGATGGCCAATTCTTAATCGCCTTTATCTTTTCCGGATCCATTTTTAATTCATTTGCAGAGATAACAAAACCCAAATAAATGAGTTATGTCCTCATAAATGATGATTTCTTCATATTAATCAGCAATTTCTCCTGCTGTAATCTCCTCATTACTGCAACTAGATGCTTTAAGTGTTCTGCTTCTGTCTTGCTGAAAATTAATATATCATCAAGATATACAATGACGAATTTCCCTATGAAATCCTTCAGGACTTCGTTCATCAAACTCATGAAAGTACTGGGTGCATTCGTTAAGCCAAATGGCATGACAAGCCATTCATATAGCCCCTCATTCATCTTGAATGCTATCTTCCATTCATCACCTTCTCTCATTCGAATTTGATGATATCCACTTTTGAAATCAATCTTTGAAAAAAAAATTGCTCCACTCAAGCAATCCATCAAGTCGTCCATCCTTGGTAATGGAAATTTGTATCTGATGGTAATATTATTGATTTCCCTTGAGTCTATACACATTCTCCAACCTCCGCCTTTCTTTGGGATGAGCAATGTTGGAACAACGCATGGACTCAAGCTTTCTCGAATCTTTCCTTTGTCCATTAAGTCTTGGACCTGTCTCTTAACTTCTTCATTTTCCTGCGGTGTCAACCTATACGCGGATTTGTTCGGTAAGCTGGCTCCAGGTATAAGATCGATATGATGGCTTATACTCCTGATAGGTGACAATGAACAAGGTAGTTCGTCCAGTACTATATCAACAAATTCTCCCAGCAACTCCTGGATTTCTTCTGGTAAATCATCTATTCTCGTACTGGTCAAAACAATTTTGGGCTTCCTGAACACAATAAATTGTGTGTCTTCCTTCTTCTTAACCTCATCAAGAAGCTCCTTCCCACTCATGAGAAGTACAGTGTTTCTCATATCTGTTTTTACTTCTTTATCCTTAATTGGCAACAACATGTGAGTCCTACCATTTTTCTCCAGGGTGTACGTGTTCTTTCTCCCATCATGAACCACGTTTCTATCATATTTCCATGGTCTCCCCAGCAATAGATGACAAACATCCATGGGAATGACATCACATAATATTTCATTTTTATATCCTCCTATTTTAAATTCAACTAAACACTGTTTAGTGACATTTACCTGATGTCATTTTTGGAGCCACAAAACTTTGTATGGGATTGGATGTGCAACAGTCTCCATCTCCATATTTTCTACCATCTCTGTAGATACAAGATTATCTATGCTACTGCTGTCCACTATGACCTTGCATACTCTATCTTTGGTTTTGCAAGCAGTCTGAAACCGATTGTTTCTTTGGGTTGGGTTCTCTGCCTCCTTCTCTGTCTTCAAGAGAACTTTCCTCATCATCAAGGATCTTCCGCCCTCAGTGTCTTCTACCTCAACATTCCATCCTTGAGCTTCGACAATGTGAGTTTCACCACCATATTTCTTCTTATTTGGACACTCATAGGATTTATGTCCGCTTTTTCCACAGACGAAGCATTTCACTTCACCTCCTCTACCTCTTCCTCTTCCTCTGGCTCAAGGAAAAGTATTTATATCAGCGTACTACCTTCCCTGTGAGATTCCTCCTCTCTCAGGTTGAGTTTGAGGATTCTTTCCCTCTTCTTTAGGTCTCTGAGTTCTGTCTTGAGCAATTGTTTTGCCTCTGGCTTGACTTCTACCTCGGCCTTTTTGACCTTGCTTTTGGCTCAACTTCTCTTTAGCTCTTAAAGCTATCTGATAAGCATCTTCCACATTTCGAATGGTCACCATGCTCATCTCATCTTGAATGTCATATCACATACCATTCATGTACCTGACAACTTTTTCATCATGGCTTTCCCGATGACCTGCTCTGATGTTTATCCTGTAGAATTCTTCAGTGTATTCTTTCACTGAAATCATCTTTTGTCTCAAATTCTCCATCCTCCGAAACAGAGTGATTTGATAATCCTTGGGTATAAATTTGGCTTTCATCTTTGCAACCATTCTATCCCAGCTCTTGATTTTTTTCTTTCCCTTGCAGGGTCTGTCAGCCTGTAATTCATCCCACCACAGTGTTGCATGCCCTTTAAGTCTAGTAATGGCATGTTTTAATTTCTTGTCTTCCTCAACATCCTCATAGTTGAAGTATTTGTCTAGAGCTCTAATCCAGTCTAGAAGTTCTTCAACATACAAGTTGCCTTCGTACACTGGAATGTCCATTTTTGCTCTGGCACCTATCCTTGCAACAACCTTAAATAGTCGTTCGTCTGCAGCATCTTCGAATGCAACTTATTCTTCTTCATTTATAGCTTCATTTTCACTTTTAGCCTCGCTGATATCCCCAGCGTCGACTATGCACCTTTGTGCTGTCTCCATAGCATCAAGCCTGGCATGTAACTCATGCATTTCTCTTTCCATTACTGGATCAGGCATTGGCCTATCTCTTCTACTCGACGGCATGGCTGAATTTTTTTTCTCTTTTCTCTCTGCTACAGAAAGTAAAAAAATTGTTCTCTCCTCTAATACCACTTGACGCAGACCCCTTGCACTCGGGCCAAGATCCACGTAGGATCTTCACTAAAACCACGCCAAGGTTTAATTAAACCCTTTGTTTAATCCACAAAGGACTTCATATTTTTGGAGTTGGAGTGTCCCAATGTATTTCCACAGCTCTTGGAAAATGCCGAAATGTGAATTATCGACAAAGGTTGACCGCTCCAATGCGACTAGCACATGCCACCTGTTTCCCACTAGTTTCGGCTTTTGAGACTTTGAGCGAACAACTAATAGTTTTTCCTCTTCCCTTATGATTCCCCAAACTCCGAAATGTCGAAATGTTGAAATGGGCTCAACATCCCATGGAATGTTAGATCGATGGCCTTTTGGGATTTTCGCCGAAGCTTCACCCCTCCTTTGACTTCTGCCGCACGTATCCTCTGACTGATACTTGGGACCCACCTTGGAAGTTGTGTTGACCATGAAACTCCACTTCTTGTGTCCCGAAACCTCAAAATTTGATTGGTACCCAATGGCTATTGTCCCTCAACCTTTTCAGGGATTTTTCCTTTCCCTCTTAGGGATTTTGCAAATCGGGAGTTTGAAACTTTCGATTCCAAAGTCACTGCCTCATCTACTTCCCGAACTATGGAAAGTCGAAATGTCGAAATTCCACTCCAAAGACACGCCGCGTCTCGCGACTTCGGTGTGTTCAATGCAAAGGGCCCCGACTTCTTGTCCTCATATTTTTCGGAATGCCAAATCCTGAAATACCGAAGTGCATAAATTACACACCTGATAATCCCTTTCGCGATTCGGGAATTTGAGTGACCAAGGATTTTGGATTGCACTCCAAACTTATGAATCCTGAATCCCCAAAATGATCTGTCGGCTCAAACTAACCATAATCAACAGTTCACGTTGACTCTTGATGTCAAGGTGGAGGATTCATCCCACTCCTAACCACCTTACAGCTCCTCTGGATCCTACAGTCCTCATGGTTTCACGAGTTCTCCACAGAGAATTATGACCCCCAGATGCACTCCTCAATGACTTTTGCCCAAATGATTCAGTGTCCTCCCTTCTAAAATTGACTTCTATGAGACGATTTCAATCTCCGTATCCCTTTGAACACTTCAAAGGTCTTATCCTTCCTGAGATTTCACTTGTAAACTCAAGCTTCCAAAAAGGATCCCTTCTCACACTCCTTGTGGAAAACCTTCAAATAAACTTTGGTTATTTGAGTCTCTGACCCTATGCACTCTTTGCAACACAAATATCTCAATCTTATTTCTGGATTTATAAAATCCAAGGCTTCAATTGTCTTGCACACACCCTGCACAACTCTATTCTTCACTTGCACTTCAGCTGGTATGAGAACAATGGTATCTCCCCTGAGATTTCTGAGATAAAACTCAGACCCTCGTCAACGCACACCTTGCAGACATTCACTGCCCTCCTTGCAACTCATTCTTCTCCTCTCTTAGACTTCATACATTCAACATGAAATCATACACATAAAACAACATTGAAACAAATGCATAACAGAGAAACAAATCAACTGTAAACATACCATTCAACAAATGTAAACAGTAAGCATCATAACACCATGAAAGTTGAGTCAAAGCTTCATATATTAACTCAAGTGCTCCTGTACATGGGTTCTTCTCTATAGCTCTCTGCTACAACTCTACAGCTTATGAATTCTGAATGATCATCCAAAATTACAATGATACAAGGGTGAGGGTGTCTATATCCGTTTTCCCTCCTATATTTCTAAACTGTCTAATCTATTAAATTAAATATACCTACTTGCATTCATTACACATAAATGCCTCTACATTCTACAAATGAGAGCAACGCTCAATATCTGTTTACAATATATAGATATAAATGTAAGTATGCTTCCCTTAGCTATTACATTAATGTCCATTCATTAATCTCAAAACAGTTCAAAATGTGCGTTGGTGCTTTTCCAGCTGTCTCCCGCTTTTATGTTGCTTTCTTGGTTGGCTGCTTACGATGCTCCTGCGTCAATATGTAACCATACTTGATCAGTGACGTCGAATTGATGATCAACCCAATTGTTCTCATGCCTCGCCTTATATTTGGCTTGAATTTTCTCCAATTATTCATGTACTCCTTGATGCACCTGTTGGATCTTTTGAATAAACCTTTTATATTTATTAGTATCATTATGTCCATCCTCTTTACTTGCTTCTCCGAAAGAAAAATCCATAGGTGATTTAGGAAAGTACCCCAAACATACCTCAAAAGGATTTTTCCGAGTAGAAAAATGCATGGCATGATTATAGGCATGTTTGTCAGTGTTCCATGAAAACCTGCACAAGAGACCTAGCTAAAGCATACACAAACAAAGCTTATCAAGAAAAGGAAGAGAGATACACAATGAAGAATGAGGATCAATGCATATTATGGTCTTATCAATGAGTGAGTGATCTTCACGCATATAGTCATTGACATCCTATAATTAAGAATGCATGCATAATAGTGATGGTGTAAGATTAAAAAGTCTAAAATAGAACTACTCAATTAACTCCCATTGAACTAGTGTTACTCCCACTAAACTAGTGTGTCAAAAATAGAAATTTCTCCAACACCCCCCTAAACATCACTATGGAGTAAAATATGAGTCTTGGCTACTAAACCATTTTATGTACCCATGTACAATGCAACTAATGAACACTGACTAAAACCGAGGAAAGAGGGAAAACCACGTGGGAAGAAACCCCCCACTCAAATGATAATGTATTGAAAGAAGAAAATGGTAGCTGCTAGGCAACTGTGTTCTTCACTGCAAGACTATCCCACAAAGTCTGAAACTTCTTCTCACTGAAAGTCTTCGTGAAGATGTATAAATATTTATGGATCTGATGAAGTCCTTTGGAAACCTGTCTATCCTTGTACCTCTGGATCTTGTGGACCCATTTGCACCTAAAAATATTCCTTTATGGTAGAAGTGGAACAAGATTCCAAGTCTGGTTATATAGGAGTGAGTCATACTCCTTCTGCATGGTTGCTTGCCATAATGGATTTCCCACAACCATATTGTAGTTCTGTGGATCAATAGATTGAACCAGATAGCAATGCATGGGCATCACAGGTTCTGAATCTGAAAATACATTAGAAGGCTCCTCATGATGAGATCAATTCCTCCTCAAATCTAATGGATTCTCTGCTCCCTAAAGTGTGAACTATGCCTTCTTAGGCATCTACTGAAGCTTCATCGATGGCTTCTTCTCTAGATGTACTACTTGATTATTTCCATGTACATAATATGAGTGTATGATGTTAGCGATAAAAAATGCCTTGAAATTTATTTTGATATCATATCATAAGATGATAATAAGGTAAAGATTTATTTATAAATATTTAAGTTTTAAAGTATATAAGATTGGATTTAAATCTTATTTTCCAATGAGAAAATGACGTGGCATCTCAAAAATAGCAAAAATAAAATTTTATCTTTCACCGGCTAAATGAATTTTTCACAGTGTAGTAAGCCGGTGAAAGTCTCCCTTTTCGTCGGCTAAATGACTGTTTTCACATTGTAGTGAGCCGGTGAAAGTGTAGGTTTTTTCAGTTGATAAAATGCCTTGGGAAAAATCAATTTTATGAGCCATGGAGAGTCCTTTTTACATGCTCAAATAGTTGATTTCCAACTAGACATCCTAAGATTTCCAATTGTACTTTCATATCTTCCTTTAGAGCTCGGGAAGGTAGTCAAAAGTTCCCCACAAGATCATGCATCATTTTCAGAAATTTTCCAAAATGTATTATTTTGGTCAAAAGGTCAAATTCAACTTGGTTGAGTTTATTAAAGAGAATATGATGATGACTAATCATATATATTATCAAATATCATCCATGAGTGCAGGTGGCACTTCATTTGATTAATAGAAATATTCTAGAGATCAAATCCTAAAATGTAGGAATATGACTAGATTTGGAAATCTGGATTTTCCTGTTTTAGTCACCTTCTTGGGAGACATATTCTGATCATCTAGAAGAGTATTTTTCGAAGACAAAGGATATGTTTCATAATAAAGGATGGCTCTTAAATAACCTATGTCATTTTTCCAAGATATATTTTGATTTGTGAAATATAGGTCAATCTTTGAGCACCATATTTCCAGAAATTAAATACTCTGTTTCTCCTGTTTTAGTCACTGTCTTTAAGGACAGATTCTGATGAGTTGGAATACTATTTTTAGAAACCGAAGGAGGTATTTCATAGTCACAGACTTCTCTTAAATAAACTCTCTCTGTTTCCCAATATCTATTGTGATTCGGAGGATATAGGTGAATCTTGGAGCATCATTTTTCCATAAATTTCTTTCTTTTCCAGCCACCTCACAATCTCGAATTTGTGATAAGAAAAGAGGTTATCAGATCCATCTTTGGAGGATCTTGAAAATAATTTGAAAAGATTATTTAAGCTCATATATGTAAGAGGCAATGGGTGGGTTCGATTTTGGATAACAGAAGATACTATATTGTAAACATAATTTTCCATATGATAATACAAATCACAGTTTTCTCTTTCTATTGATGTCAGATTCTCATCTTTCCTTCTGTACTCTTATTCAAGTTGTTTTAGCTGCAGAATGATTGTCATCTCATTGGTTATATCATAACTTGATTAATAGTTTCTTATCATTTTTTATTAAACCCTACATTTGTATTTGGTTTATAAGCATTGTTTTCTTACCCACTTAAAAGCTATCATCTAATTATTGATCCTTGAGAGCACTGGTTCATTTGATTCTCATTTTGACTGTCTAAATACCATACTGTATTTGAGTTATCCCATTGATCCACACATACAAAATACAAAAACAAGTTTACCTTATGTTACCAAACATCTTTTTCTTACAACCTCAAAGAGTTTCTTGGAGTGATAACAAATTTGCGTCGTTGCCGGGGAGAGGAGATTGAAGCTCAACTTCCTTGGGACACGACAAGATCCAGCTTTGATGATAGAAAAAGTCTGGACACGAATCGGTTGTAATCATCTATATGGCGAATCCATGAAGGAATATTCAGTGGTGACTCTATTGTTCAGAAATTTGATGGTGACTGCACTGGTATGAAATGAACAAGAGGTATGATTTTTGCAATTTTTCATGTATTTATGGTTACCCTCATCCAGTTCCTAGTAAAGATGAATGGGAAATAAGTATTCCCATATTTCGAGGAGAAGAATGGGAAGTACCAGTGGAACACCTGTTGGATTTTCATGACTTTATTAATTGACTTGAAATTATACATGAAGATGTTCAAATTAAGCTTTTCAAAAAATCATTAGAGGGATTTTCTCTTAACTGGTGTCAGTCTCTTCCAAATGCAAGTATCAGTTCTTTGGAAAATTTTCATGCTGCCTTCCATTTGTTTTGCAAAACAAAGTTTTCAGTTGATCTTCTTTATCCAGAATGTTGTCATGAATTTAGTGTGTTGATTAAAGATTCGGATAATTATGAAGACTTTGCTGGAGCAGAAGATATTTCTCATCATGATCAAGAGATTGGTGATCCACATTATGATAACCATAGTGATGCTTTTGTCATTGTATCAAATGAATATACTGACTTAGGTTTTCATGAAGATCAGACTGTCCCCTTTGAAAACCCCAAAGATGATTATCAGATTGACACATTAGCAGGTGACAATTTCATATATGTAGTAGATTCTAAGGGCAGCCTTTAGTTTTCTAATTTGCAGACCAAGGAAGATTTTAGCAGATATGACAAGCAAGGTGAGGAGAAGAAAGTTTCATATCAACAGTTGAGCTGGTATTTTCATTTGATAGAGGAAGAACAGTCCACATTCAACATTGACATCAGTGAAGGCAACAACCAACAGAATTTCAGCTTTCAGTTGGAACAACAATAAAGGGAGGTATTTCTTTGGGGATTTATTGACCCTATTGCTTACTACTTGGAGTTTATGAGCAACATAAAAGTCAAGATATTTTTGTCAGATGATGGTTGGTTCTGCCATCTTTTCAAACTATATTTTTGCATGCTATGGTTTCCTTTCTTTTTCAGATTCAGATCAAGGATGTTACCAGTAAATCAATTTCTTTCTTGGTTGCATTGGATATTTAGTTTTACTTGATTAGTTTTCCCCTACTGATTAGAAGTAGGAGTAGGTGTGAGAATAATCTCCTCATACGAGCATCTAGATCACGTTTAGTTGTTGATTTATGAAATAAGCAGGCAGGCTACAACAAACTACATACAGTTTTCAGTTTATCAGAAGATTAGGTGAAAAAAGCCATATGTTATCTCCAAAAATGAACCAGTCAGTTTGTTTCATTTTTTAGTGATGGCGGGCTCATAAATAGAGTTCCATACAATTTTTTTTTAGAAATTCAAGTATCAAAGTATAGGATATATTTTGTTATTTCTTATAATAAATCGATTGTCAAAATATATTTTCAAAAAATCAAAGAAAATATTTTCAATGGCTAATCTTTGTTTTGAAGGTGAAGTTAGCCTGTGAAAGTTCAAGGTTTCAATGGCTAAATGGCATTTCCAAAAACTAGTGAGCAGGTGAAAGTGTAGATTTGGGTTTTTTCTCCAGCGCCTTAAGAACCCGAAAAGACATATTGTACACATGTCATGTAATCATGATGGCAATTTAAATGGAGGCACATGAACGGTTACACGTTTTCACCATGTCTTAGTGGAATATGATGATGGATTTGGTCATATATTCCATGTGGCAGACGTAGGACAATTTTAAGAGTGGTGAATGATCTAATCATTATTACATCCAAACACATGATCACTTTCACCAACGCCAACACCTTCTCCATTTAGAAAAGTTCTATGTGTTCACCATGTACAGATCAACCTATGATTTTTTCATGATGGGAATAAAGCAAGGAGGACCACTTCTGTGAAAGGAATTAGACATGAAGATCAAAATTCCAGATTAGAATCTGTAGCAGATACTAAGGACAACCCTTAGTTTTATGATTTGCAGACATAGGAAGATTGCAACAGATACAGAGAGAAAGATGTTGAGATGAAAAGTCCAGATCAACAGTTCATCATGCTTTCTTCTCAGACATAGATTAAACAGTCTGTATTTAGCATTAAGATCTCTGAGGGAAACAAGCAACTTGATTATTTTCAGTTGATTGATTTAATTAATAAACATGCAGGTTACAGGTTTGCTACAGGTTTTCAGATGTTGTATCGTAAAGGCTAAATGACTCCATGCCCAATACTAAAGGCACAAGGTCTGTCAGGTTCTTGGAAGCCTCGCAGGGAGGTCTCCATCCCAGTTGGAGCCAGATGTTAGCGATAAAAAATGCCTTGCAATTTTTTTTGATATCATATTATAAGATGATAATAAGGTAAAGATTTATTTATAAATCTTTAAGTTTTAAAGTATATAAGATTGGCTTTAAATCTTATTTTTCAATGAAAAAATGATGTGGCATCTCAAAATATACCAAAAAGAAAATTTTAGCTTTCACTGGCTCAATGAATTTTTCACAGTGTAGTAAGCCGGTGAAAGTCTCCCTTTTCAGTGGCTAAATGACTATTTTCACAGTGTAGTGAGTTGGTGAAAATGCAGGTTTTTCAGCTGATAAACTTCCTTGGGAAAAAACAATTTTTTGATTTAGTGGAGAGTTTGTTTTACACGCTCAAATAGTTAATTGACAACCAGAAATCCTAATCTTTCCAATGGTACTTTCAGATCTTCATTTAGATCTCAGGAAAGCAATCAAAAGTTCCCCACAAGATGAGGCATCATTTTCAGAAATTTTTCAAAATGTATTATTTTGGTCAAAAGGTCAAATTCGACTTGATTGAGTTTATTAAGGAGATGATGATGATGAATAATAATATATATTATCAATTCTCATCCATGAGTGCATGTGGCACTTCATTTGATCAATATAAATATTCTAGAGACCAAATCCTAAAATGTAAGAATATGACTAGATTTGGAAATTTGGATTTTCCTGTTTTAGTCACCTTCTTGGGAGACAGATTCTGATCATCTAGAAGAGTATTTTTATAAAAAAAAGGAGGTATTTCATAATCCCGGGTGGCTATTCAATAACCTCTCTCATTTTTCCAATATATATTGTGATTTTTGAAATATAGGTCAATCGTTGAACACCATATTTCCAAAAATTAAATACTATGTTTTTCCTGTTCTAGTCACTGTCTTTAAGGACAAATTCTGATGATTTGGAATACTATTTTTAGAAATTGGAGGTATTTCATAAGAACAGACTGCTCATAAATAACCTCTCTCATTTTCCCAAGATATATTGTTATTTGCAGGATATAGGTGAATCTTGGAGCAACATTTTTCCAGAAATTTATATCTTTTCCAGCCACCTCACAATCTCGAATTTGAGATAAGAAAAGAGGTTATCAGATCCATCTTTGGAGGATATTGAAAATATTTTGAAAATCTTATTTAAGCTCATAGATGTAAGATGAAATGGAGGGGTTCGATTTTGATTAATAGAAGATACTATATTGTAAACAGACTTTTCCATATGATAATACAAATCACAGTTTTCTCTCTCTATTGATGTCAGATTCTCATCTTTGTTTTTGTACTCTTATTCAAGTTGTTTTAGCTGTAGAATGACTATCATCTCATTGTTTATCTCATAACTTGATTAATAGTTGCTTATCATTGTTTATTAAACCCTACATTTGTATTTGGTTTATAAGCATTTTTTTCTCACCCACTTAAAAGCTATCATCTGATTATTGATCCCTGAGAGCACTGGTTCATTTGATTCTCATTTTGACTGTCTGAATACCATACTGTATTTGAGTTATCCCATTGATCCACACATACAAAATACAAAAACAAGTTTACCTTAAGTTACCAAGCATCTTTTTCTTACAACCTCAAAGAGTTTCTTGGAGTGATAACATATGGAATCATATCTGATGTTTGAAACTGATGGAAGCACAAGAGTATATGCATGTTGCACTGGAGGTGCATGCAAAGTACTCTCCTTATGTGTAAGTAGAAAATATGAGTCACCGTAAAAAAAAATAGTGAATTTATACAACCTTGACTTCTGATCCACCTCACCAATTGCAATAATGGAATTGTCATGCATATCAATTACTGAAATTGAATCTGATGTAAATTCAACCATTTTACCTTTTCGAGTGATATGATAAACTGAGAGCAAATTCATCGAAAGCTTTGGAACATATAGAACATTCTCAAAACTTTCATTTTGGAGTTCCACTCTCCCTTCTCGTGCTACTGCTATTGGAGTACCATCCCCCATGAGAATAGGGGGTCATGAGCATGGACTTAAGGAAGAGAAAAAATCATCTTTCATTACCATATGATGGGATGCACCATAATCTATAATCCATGAATTAGATGAGGAATTAATTGAAACCAAAGCATGACAATTACCTTTCTTAGGAGCAAGATCTTCTTCCTTCTGCTTCTTGATTCCCTATGGAATGAAGTTTCCAAGTTTTTTCTGATGAATTTTATGTGCCATAAGATCAATTTGTTTCATCATGCATGTGGATTATTCATGATTCAGTTTATTGCAGTAAGTGCATTGCTTTCCCTTCTTCTTCTTGGAATTTGAAGAGTCTTTGGAACCTGAAGAATCATTAAAGGATTTGGAATATCCCTCCTTCTTGTTGTGTTTGGATGACCCTTTTCCATCATGCATGGTGAGTGCATGTGCTTTGGGATCTTTCATGAGGCCCATATGTACGAGTTTTGTCTGCTCTTGTGTAAGAGACTCAATGAACTAAGACAACGTAGGAATTTTACAATTTGTTCCAAAGAGACATCTGCCATAATGGAAATTGGAGACATCTATAGCATATTCTGGTCCTAGCTTGGCCAATATTGTTAGAATAAGTTGTTTCTATTGTGTAGACTTCTCAATACCACATTCAACCAAGCTCAGAATCAAAGATTTAAATTTACTAAAGAAATCATGTATATTATCAAAACTTTTTATGGTCTGAGTTATTCAACTCTACCTCAAACGTATGACCTCGCATCTCATCTTGTTTTCCAAAGAGTTATTCCAGGGTGGTCTAGATCTCGTTTGGAATCTTTCATGCAACAACATTAAACCATAAATCAATTGATATTAACTCAAGAACTAGTCTCATCCTTACGGTTCGCCCATCTCATCTTCCTAATCGCTGATGTAGGTTTTGTTTCTGTCGCCATCGTCAAATTATACAATCCTTTCCTTCTAAGTTGGAATTATTCCTTGGGCTTCCAATCCAAATAATTGTATGGTGTGAGGATTACCACCAATTTTGACTGTATAATAGTTGTCATATCCATCTCTCCCACTATTTCTAAGAACCCCTAAAAATTTACTCTCAATCTACAAGTGAAAAATTAAGAAATCACG
>SNQJ01S0018337.1:0-17490 GCA_010110895.2 Picea sitchensis | reverse complement strand
TTTATCTCATAACTTGATTAATAGTTGCTTATCATTGTTTATTAAACCCTACATTTGTATTTGGTTTATAAGCATTTTTTTCTCACCCACTTAAAAGCTATCATCTGATTATTGATCCCTGAGAGCACTGGTTCATTTGATTCTCATTTTGACTGTCTGAATACCATACTGTATTTGAGTTATCCCATTGATCCACACATACAAAATACAAAAACAAGTTTACCTTAAGTTACCAAGCATCTTTTTCTTACAACCTCAAAGAGTTTCTTGGAGTGATAACATATGGAATCATATCTGATGTTTGAAACTGATGGAAGCACAAGAGTATATGCATGTTGCACTGGAGGTGCATGCAAAGTACTCTCCTTATGTGTAAGTAGAAAATATGAGTCACCGTAAAAAAAAATAGTGAATTTATACAACCTTGACTTCTGATCCACCTCACCAATTGCAATAATGGAATTGTCATGCATATCAATTACTGAAATTGAATCTGATGTAAATTCAACCATTTTACCTTTTCGAGTGATATGATAAACTGAGAGCAAATTCATCGAAAGCTTTGGAACATATAGAACATTCTCAAAACTTTCATTTTGGAGTTCCACTCTCCCTTCTCGTGCTACTGCTATTGGAGTACCATCCCCCATGAGAATAGGGGGTCATGAGCATGGACTTAAGGAAGAGAAAAAATCATCTTTCATTACCATATGATGGGATGCACCATAATCTATAATCCATGAATTAGATGAGGAATTAATTGAAACCAAAGCATGACAATTACCTTTCTTAGGAGCAAGATCTTCTTCCTTCTGCTTCTTGATTCCCTATGGAATGAAGTTTCCAAGTTTTTTCTGATGAATTTTATGTGCCATAAGATCAATTTGTTTCATCATGCATGTGGATTATTCATGATTCAGTTTATTGCAGTAAGTGCATTGCTTTCCCTTCTTCTTCTTGGAATTTGAAGAGTCTTTGGAACCTGAAGAATCATTAAAGGATTTGGAATATCCCTCCTTCTTGTTGTGTTTGGATGACCCTTTTCCATCATGCATGGTGAGTGCATGTGCTTTGGGATCTTTCATGAGGCCCATATGTACGAGTTTTGTCTGCTCTTGTGTAAGAGACTCAATGAACTAAGACAACGTAGGAATTTTACAATTTGTTCCAAAGAGACATCTGCCATAATGGAAATTGGAGACATCTATAGCATATTCTGGTCCTAGCTTGGCCAATATTGTTAGAATAAGTTGTTTCTATTGTGTAGACTTCTCAATACCACATTCAACCAAGCTCAGAATCAAAGATTTAAATTTACTAAAGAAATCATGTATATTATCAAAACTTTTTATGGTCTGAGTTATTCAACTCTACCTCAAACGTATGACCTCGCATCTCATCTTGTTTTCCAAAGAGTTATTCCAGGGTGGTCTAGATCTCGTTTGGAATCTTTCATGCAACAACATTAAACCATAAATCAATTGATATTAACTCAAGAACTAGTCTCATCCTTACGGTTCGCCCATCTCATCTTCCTAATCGCTGATGTAGGTTTTGTTTCTGTCGCCATCGTCAAATTATACAATCCTTTCCTTCTAAGTTGGAATTATTCCTTGGGCTTCCAATCCAAATAATTGTATGGTGTGAGGATTACCACCAATTTTGACTGTATAATAGTTGTCATATCCATCTCTCCCACTATTTCTAAGAACCCCTAAAAATTTACTCTCAATCTACAAGTGAAAAATTAAGAAATCACGATAGAAAGGGCACTTTAAGTGAAAATTCGTATCAGTTTCAGGAGACGATCTTCCGACTTACTTTCTGAGCAAACAATGAGGAATCACACCAAACGATTGAAAACCCACTTGCAGAATGGGTCTATTTACTTTTCATGAGAGCAATTTCCTAAAAAAATTAATATTTTGGGAGCAATCACTATAGAAAGGTATGACCACAAATTCTTATCAGTTTCAGAAGGTTATCTTTTAGCTTACTTTCTGAGCAAACTGTGAGGAATCTCACCAAACGGTTGAAAACCCACTTGTAGAATGGGTCGATTTACTTCCTTTGTGAGCCATTTACTAAAAAAATTAAAATTTTGGGAGAAATCATTGTAGAAAGGTACAACCACTGATTTGTATCTGTTTTAGGAGGCTATCTTCCGACTTACGTTCTGAGAAAACGGTGAGGAATCTCGCCAAATGGTTGAAAACCCACTTGTATAATGGGTCGATTTACTTCCAACGAGAGTTATTTCCTCTGATACCATGTAAGTGTGTTGAACCTGCACTGAATAGATCTAGCTATAAAATATTACACACATTTGCAGAGAGAAATTTAGAAAGAAGAAGAAGGAGAGAAAGAATGAAAGAATTCTCATTAACCATATTCCACACTCAAAGAGTGAATAATTTACAATAGATGTAGGATATATGAGTAACTAATGCACCCTAGTGGTGGTATAGAGTGATTTGGACACACACCAGCAGTTACGGGAGTAAAGTGTCACCTAGTCTAGTCTCTCAGGCAATTACAGGAGTGAACTGCCACCTAGCTGAGTTAACTAGTCTATCAGTATTCAGTTAATTGACTGAAACAGAGTGAAGTGAGGAGGATATCAGGGAAGCATGACTAATGTGCTACTTTGGTGATGATCCTAAGGACAATGGACATTAGTTGGTCATGATCCCAATGTTGCATGGTGATAATCCCAATGTAGCATCTAAACTCCACTCAACTGATCAAATTGAAGAGAATTATCTCCCTAGAGGAATATTCTTCCTAAAATATAGGAGACTGAATAATGACTAATAAACAAGAAAAAATCCTTAGGAAAAATAAATCCTAGGTGTGTGAAGTAACTCCAACACCCCCCCCTGAACATCACTATGGTGAAAATAAAAAATGGGTCCTGACAACGAGACCATGTTAAGTACCTAAATAAAAAAGATACATTGAAATAAACAAGGAAATGGACAAAAACTCATGGGAACCCTCCCCCCCCCCNAAAAATGAGAAGGAACAAAAAACAGTTGCTAAGCAATTGTGTCATTCACTCCAAGAAGACCTCGCAACTATGCAAGTTTGTGCTCGTTGAAAATTTTGTTGAATATGTAGATGTCTGGATGGATTTGAAGAAGTATACGCACCATTGAGATGTCCACACATATCCACTTTCTCTTCTTGTAATGAAGAATATCCAAATAAAGTTTGGATGAAACTTTGAAAACCGTGCAACCATTTTCGGAAAAATGTTGAAATTTTGTTGATTTTAAAATGATCATAACTTCACTTCCCAAGCTCCGTTTCAGACGATTTTTTTTTTAAATTGGACATTTACCCGAGATTAATTCAAATATATGATTCATTTCTACAAATTTTGTTCAAAAATAACAGAATTGAGTTTGATGTGTGCGACTCCCTTTTTGTCTCCTGAGATGCATGCATGGTGCATGCAAAAATGTCTACATGTGACTCCTGAGATGCATGCCATATATATTCCACATGAAATTCAGAAAACAAATCTAAAATGGATTAGACATCATCTTCAATTAATGGAATATAAATTTGTGCAAATACTTTTGTAGAAGACTCTTCTGAATAAAATGTTTGATCTTCTAATGGCTTCTCTTCTAGCTCTATCTATTCAACCTCATGCATGAAATATTCACAATCTTCTTTATTCCCAAATAGAACCTCCAATCTGGTCCATAATTCATTTGGATTTGATTCTTGTGATTCTTCATATACTTGATGGAAAAGTTCGAGAGAAACAGACGTGCAGATACATCCCATGGCCATATCTTCTCTATTGAGAAAGTCATTTTTCTCATTGGTGGAATCAAGATCTACTTTTGTTGCCATAGTTATTTGGTACAAGCCTCTGCATCTGAGCTGAAGCATAATTTTTGGCTACCACTCCAAATAGTTATGAGGCATGAGAAGTATTGTCGGTGAGTAAAACATAGTTTCAATCATTTCTACGTTCTTCAATCTTCAGTACCTGCAAAAATAATTTGGTGTATCTTTTGCTTAGCAATCCATCGGCTCTGATACCATGTCATTGTTTCATGGAAACCTGCACATGAGACCTAGATAAAACATACATAAACAATGCTTATCAAGAAAAGGAAGAGCAATACACAATGAAGAATGAGAACCAATGCAAATTATGGTATTGTCAATGAGTGAGTGATCTTCACTCATATAGGCAATGACATCCTATAATTAGGAATGCATGCATAATAGTGATGGTCTAATATTAGAAAGTCTAAAATAGAACTATTCATTTAAATCCCATTGAACTTGTGTGCCGAAAATATAAATTTCTCCAACAATGTTGTACATAAGGAAATTGTTCATCCCATAACTTAGGATGCTTGTTGTAATATCCTAGAAGTATACGTGCCAATGTTTTTTTTATCCACCTCTGTTTATCCATCTGTCTATGGATGAAAAAATGTTCTCTTCTTTAGCTTAGTGTCCATAAACTCCCATATATGAGATGGAAACTTTCCCAAACATCAAGAGTCTCGATATGATATAAGAGATGTAGGAATCAAAAATTGAACCCATACATTAGAAAATAACATTTTTGTTTTTTGTTCAGTTGTGACCTATTTCATGCATGGAATTAAGATACAGATATTACTGAATCTATCCACAAAAACATATAATTAATCATGACCTGTCTAGGACATCAACAAACCCCCTACAAAATCCATGGAGATACTTTCCCATGGTTGAGAAGGCACTAGAAGTGACGTATATAATCCCAACTTTATATTGCTAGGCTTCCTTGTGGCACAAATAACACACCCTTTTACATACTTGGAAATCATCTCATTCATTCGAGAAGAATAACAATATCTCTAAAACTATGTTATTGTCTTACCAACCCCAAAATGACCAGAAATGAGAGATGTATGACCTTGTCTAATTACATCTAATCTTTCATCTCTCGGTATAAAAAGTTTTCCAAGATGATATAATAAATTTTCATGCATATAATAGTATGACTATTAATTTCCATGAGTTAATGCTTCATACATATCCTTAAAATCACCATCCTTATCATATTGTTCAACATAACTTTCATGAGCTAAAGGATTACTCCTTAGTATTTTGGAGGCATTAATCATTGGTCTTGAAAACATGTATGCAACTTTATCATGAATACCTTGCTTATAATTAATTACTTGATGAAATTTTTGTAAGAAACCCATCAATCTTAAATGTCATGACTATTATAGCTTGGTCTGTGACTGCAAATACTATAATGGATGATGATCTATATGAATTATGGTCTCCTTTCCCATTAAGCAATGCTTCCATTTCTTCACACTTTGTACCAACGCATAAAATTCCTTATCATATGTGGGATAGTTAATTATTTCTTGAGTAAAAGTCTCATAATGATAACATATAGGCTTACCTCGTTGCATCAAGAATACTCACATGGAATATCCACTTGCATCAGTTTGAATCTCAAATGGATGTTGTAGATATGGTAGAGCCAGAACTAGTGTGGTTCTTATCTTTTCCATTAATGTCTCAAATGATTTTTTTTGCTTGCCTCCCAATTGAAAGACTTGTTTTAAACTTGTTAACGAATGAATATGAGTTTCTATGAAAGAGAAATTAGCAATGAATTTCCTCCAGTATTGTACTGCTCCTAAGAAGCTCTTGACTTCTGTGGGAGTAGTTGGCTTGGGACATTTCACAATAACTTCTACTTTTGCAGTATCTATCTTTAACTAGCCATTTCCTACAATGTAACCCAAATATACCAGAGACGTTTTTCCAAATTCACATTTAGACATTTTTACATACAACTTCTCTTTCTTCAAGAGTTCAAATCCTATCTTGACATGCATTATATGATCTTTCCATATTTTACTAAAGATCAATATATAATATAAATAGAATAGGAAAAAATCAACTATGTAAGGTGTGAACACATCATTCATTACCCTCATAATTATCACAACTGCATTACATAAACCAAGTGGCATACCTTACCATTCAAACAATGTTTGTTTTATTTTGAAAGTAGTTTTCCATATGTCACTTTATTCAATCTTGATCTAATAAAAACCACTTATAAAGTCTAACTTAATGAAATAAACAAAATTCATTTAATTGATCCAGTAAATCATCAATTATGGGAAGAGGATAAAAATTCTTTACCATAATATTGTTCAATGCTCAAAAGTCAATACACATCCTCCACATGCCATATTTCTTTGGAACTAACACAATGGGATATCCACATGGAGAGGAACTTGGCCTTATAATTCCTTTATCGAGAAATTATTGAACTTGCTTCTTGATTTATTCATTCTCTAGTATTGATTATCTATACATACCAATGTTAGGAACAAGAGAATCCTGTTGCAAATAGATTTCATGTTCAACCTCCCTCTTAGGAGGCAACCATGTAGGTTCTTGAAATAAATCATCATAGTTAGATATGATTTTGAACAATTCTTGTTTATGATGTGGATCACAACCTGATAAAGCATCAAATATATCTTCTTCTTTATGTTTCACTATCATGGGAAAAAAATATTTACTTGCATTCACAAGTATCTTCATTTTTCATTTCTCACTATAGAAACATTAGTTTTGATTCGATGAGCTTTGATAACAAATTCAAACCCATATTTGAAAAGGTGATATTTATTTTATTCATGATAGAATATATCTTTCATGTCAAATAGATATGGACTACCCAAGACAATGCCACAGAGATCAAGAGGAAAAACATCTAGTTCTACCTCATTAAATAACTTAGATGTAATTCCAAATCTGATCTTACATTGCCTCGTTAGCTGCAACTTAGCATCTTCATACAACCAGCCTAATGGATATGGATTTTTATGAGGTGTTGTCTTTAAACCCAACTTCTTAGCATTTGCTTTAGAGTTAAATTGAGACCCACTGTTAAACAAAGTATCTATCTTTGTATGCTTGACTATAACCCTAACATGGAAAAACTCACTTCTTTTCTTTTGATCAGTAGCATTTTCAAATTTAGTAGATTGAATTGAATAATTAGAATTGATAGTAGATATACCTTCACTTCCTATTTCCATGATCTTAGACTCATCTCTTGAATTTGATCCTAGATCCAATTGAGCCAATGCAATAGTCTTATGCTTCCCTTTACCCTTGAACTTATTTTTTCATAAGTCTAGATGCATATTTCAACATTGTGCTTCCTCATGCCCCATCTTTTATAGTGGGAATATGTAGGTCTTTCTTCATCTTGCTTTACTATGGATAACTTCTTACTCTTCAATTTTCCTTTCGGTTTCCTTTCGACTTTGTATGGATTCATTTATTCAACCACATGCTTCCCCTTACTAGCATCTAGATGTGTAGCTTATACTAACACTTTATCAATGTTAGTAGGGTTAAAAATTAAACTAGTCTGTCAGAGATATGAGTTCATTCCACCAATATATTTTAGAAGATTTGCATGAGTATACAACGAAATTCCTAAAGATAATTCCTTATTTTTGAATTCTTGTGTATATTCTTGAATATTTCGGCCTTTACCTTATCTTAAATGTTTTCATTCTATGATTTTTGATTGTGTATAAGTTAGTGGATATAACTATTTCTTATGGCCTTAGTAAATTTATCCCAAGAGGAGATTAGTTTACCATTTTGAACAAGATCAACTTGCATCTTACTCTCCCACCATATCAAGGATGTGCCACTTAGTCGAAGAGACGCTAATTATATCTTTGTAGTGTCATCCATGTTTTTTTATACCCTTCAATGTAGCTTTATTTTCTTGATCCAGTTGTCTAACCTTTCTACATTCAATTTTGCATCATAGATCAACAATTCAAACTTAACATCCAACTTTTATAAAGGAAAATTATGATTATGAGAATAGTTCTTCGAGGGATTCTTTTTATGCGAAGAATGTTTAGTTGCCTCAGAAGAAGATGATCATGAGGATGATGGTGGGGAAGGTTCTAAAGTTCCACCTTCATGACCTCCTCCTTCCTCTTTGTCTGGTTCAAATTTCTCTGATGAACTTTCTTCCTTGGCCTTCTTTAGACCCTTTTATATTTCTCTCACCATGGATTTCATTTAATTAAAATCTTCGAAGAAATCATCTTCAGAGTCATAAGGACCTAATTCTCTTGGCAAATTCATCTCTCTTCTTCGAGTAAGGCTTCTAGAACCAATCTATGGATTATAATTTGTATGTTTTACTTCTCCTCTCTTGGATTTGGACCTTGTAAGAATTTACTCACAACCACCTATCAAACCTTCTCTAATACCGACTTAATCCGAAAAAACCTTAGATGTTAATTAATATTTAATACATATAAACATCTAATTGATATTCAAAATTAATAATGATCACTTGATTGGTCGCAAATTACATGTGAATTAACTTATATATCCAACACACTTTAATGATAAACAACTTGCAATATAACTGAGTGAAAATAGAACAACAACACTGAAATCATATACACAAGTTTGATAATGGAGCTCACCTAGTTTGGGCTACGTCTATGGGTCCACTTCCAATAGAGACCTCTTTATTAATTCTCAAATAGTTGTGTTTTACAATGACCTTTTTACATGTTTCTCAAACTCAGAAACAAAGTATACCATCGAATTCCTTGCGAAATTTAGATAAAAATGAACATAAAGTTCATAAAATTCCATGTCAAAACCTCGTGAAACACATTATGGTGCGACCTCCAAGTATAATTACCCCACGCATGAAATTCGAGACACTGTACTCTACATTCACATGTATCTTTATCTCATTCCATGTGCACCCATTAAATAGGGTTTGGGTTGTAACCTCCTATCTGCACTTTATGGCAAGATTTAAATGTTTGTTGGTGGGCTTGTAAAACAAAATGCACCTTTCATGCAATTGGTTAATACATTGACACATTATATAGTGGTTTGTGGGGTCAAACCCTACCGACCACACTATATAGATCATTTTATTATAACATATGGTTGATGTGGTTTAAAAAATATATAGTTGTGGTTTTAAAACCTCTCGCCCGAATATATATACAATGGAATATATCACAGTTATATTATACCATGAAACCATATATATTATAGTTCAAGGAATAGGCCCTCGACCCTTCTTCCACCAACTAGTAAAATTAACTATTTTAAATATATATGGTTCCATATATAGTTAAGCACTGAATGTGTGGTATATTGGTGAGGTCATTGGGTCGTTTTATGGGAGACCCGGATTCGATCCTCCAAGCTTCAACTAATTTTGAACAAATTTATCCATAATTGACCAATGGGAGGCTAACACATAGTAGGCTCTCAGTTGTCTATCTTCACCACGTATGAACAAACAATTAGTCCACCTGTTCCATACGGATGTTGAGTCACTTTCTTGATCGACTGTACAGTATACCACTTAGAAATCGATGGTGTGGCCACACCAATACCGTACAGTCATATGATCGTGTCATGTGTCACTCTTGTAGTGGTGAAATGTGTCACCTTGTCCCCTTTGAATTTTATTTTTATTGGTTGAATTGAATTTTGATTGGCCATAATGTTTGCATACGAGATTTTTGTGTCGTTGGAAGGCTTTCGCCAAGTTCTATGCATTTATGTCATTTAGAGAACATTTTGGATGATTGAATTTCGAGCATTTATGAATATTTTTCAACTTATGTGAGCATTTTGTATCCTCCTGGACCTTTGTGAGTGTTCCCATCCTTCAACATTATCAACGAAGCTAGGGAAGCACCAGGTATGAAAAACCATGGCTTTTATATGGCAACATATTTCATTGATTCTATTTTCTTTTCTCATCATTTCCCCACTATGGAATGGAGTTGGAATCCAAGTAATCCCCCAATCCATATCTATTGTTCATAGTCATGGGACATAAATTATAAATAGCATTTTTACAATATCTGTGACTATTTCTTAGCCACTCTCTAGAAAACAATTTTTTGGATTTACTTGCACAGTATATATACAAGTATTTGGAAGCACTAGACCACCAAATCTATTACCAAAGTGTGTGCCCAACAAGATGCTATCTAGAAAAATTTCATACCAGACAGTGGAGAAAGGAATCATAGCCTACGTTTCATATATGAACAATAAATATTGGTTGATCTTCCCACTACATGTAGGAAGATATACTCTATTTAAAAAATCCCATGCAAAGAAGGAAGTCAAGGCCCTAAAGGAAATATTTTTGTGCACAAGAATTTTCAAGCTCATGATCCACACAACATAGTGAAATATCATCTAAAATTGTTCAAGCTTGCACAACAGGTTGTTCATGAAGTGAATTTCATAGAAGACCTCTTCAAGGGGGATTTATTTTTTGAAGAATTACTATAAAGGATATAGAGTGAATCATCCAAGGAAGATGTTCAAAATGAATAGGATAGAGTGATACAGTTGAAAAGAAAAAATAATATATTAATGAAAAAGGAAAAGGAGAATCTAGAGGATAAATAAAAACAACAAGAAAATAAAGTTGAGGATAGAGTAAAGAAAGTTGGAGAAGCTAAAGAAATATTTCAACAAAGAAAGAAAGAAGAATTGGAAAAGAAGAAGGAAGATAAAGATAAGGATCAAGTATTTGAAAATGATGTTGAAGGAAACACAAATAACGTTGAGATAGAAAACAAATCCAAAGAGGATATAGAGCCTGAAAAGAAGAGAAAGGAAGATAACGAGAAAGTGAAATTAGATTCTCAAGATGAAGAGAAAAGGAAGAAAGAAGAATAAGAGAAAAATAATGTAGAAGAGTCACAGGAAAAAATAGGGGGAGCATATCTTTAAAAGAAGAAAGATAAATAAGAATTGAACAAAGTTGTGGTAAACCCCAATGCTAACATATTTACCATCCCTATTGGATAATGCACCACTCCCACAGCCATCGCATGGAATTTGTCTTACACTTTTTTGCACGTGCACAACAACCTCCCAATTTTCTTCTCTTACCATCTCTATAAGAGAAAAAATTTAGGCCCCCCTTATAAATACTCTACTAAAACATCCTCTCGTTCTCTCTTGTGCAAATGGAAAAGATAAAACCTCTCTTCCCACTCACCGTACTTTACCATATGTAGTGATTTTTCATGCTTGAAACCTCTCCTAATCAATTCCTTTTTACACCCATTAGTCGGGCTCCTTTCATGTCCAATGATTAAACATTTCATGCCTTACCAAATAACGGATGACTGATAGCCTATCTTGCTTAATCTACACTATCTTGTAGTCATAAATACGTATGTTTGTGTCACAGATAGTTTTCATTACACATACCATACCATCATGCACATTTTGCACCTTTTTGATTTTATGACTAACCAAGATCATGAAATTTCCATCTATTGTTAGGTGGGTTGATTGCATCATTTATAAGAATCACGTTGGCACTAAAGTGAATCTTACAAGAAAATTAGTCCTCCCAAATCCTAAAAAGTGATAAATTCTCCAAACATCACTTAGCTATTTTCATGAGTCTATATTTATGATCTACTAATGTTGTTGATTGCAGCTTCATGAGACATCCTCCATATTGTTCTCCTCTAGATTGAGTTGAGACATCTGTGTGAGGGAGCCCAAGTGATGGGTGTTCCCATGTGATGGTTGTGCATCAAAATCTATACTAAGTTGTGATGATGTGAGGTCTCTTTCTTTGTACTCCTCTGGATTGAGTTGAGTCATCTTGAGATGGTCTCCTACCTTGTACTCCTGTGGACTCAGTTGAGTTATCTTGATATGGTACTCCATATGATTCTCCTATGGACTCAAGTGATAGAGATATGTTGAGTATGATGTCCATGTGGTTGAGAAAAGGTGTACGTGTCCATGGTGGTTGAGCACTAGTGGACGTGTGGATCCCTTTCTATATTGTCGAAGTGTAAGTTTTACTTGTAACGCTAATTTTGATGTAAAGGGTACAAGTCCGCCCCACCATACGTGAAAGATAATTAATATTTTTTTAATGATTAATTATATTACTTGGTTATTGAGATCAGCCCTATTGTTCCAAGAGACACACCTATTGTTGTGTCTAGTCTTGTATAAATAGAAGTGAATCCCATTGATGATTACACACTCTGACTTGTCATTTGGAAATTTCAGACCTACTTGTATGGCTAAAGTGTGCACCTCTCTTGGGCACTAGTTTCAAGGTTGTAGAGAACCCTCTTGTGTGAATCTAGGGTTTATGGTTTGGGGGATCTTCTCTTGAGAATATATCAAAGGATTGATGATTTTTTCCCTTGTTTGAGAAGGGTTTTCCTAGGATACTTCTTGTGTTCTTGTGCATGGTTATTCTTCTTGTGATATTGGTTATTGCAGCACTTGTATATGGTGCTACTGCATTTGTTTATGGTTCAAGCACATGATAAATGAAATAAAACTCATGTTTTATCCAATGACATATTAAAATTCAACATGGTATCAGAGAAAAGTTCTTGAAGAACTATTGAACAATATTCTAGCAAGTCGTCACCTCCCAGTTGTAGAAAAGTACGACGTCCTAGGGTTTCTGGAAAAAAGTACGACCCTCCTCCTTTTTCCATTTTCAACACTTTATAATTGAGCGTTGGGGATAATTTTTCTATAGTAGTGAACGACCTCCTTCAACGCACCTCTAGAGACTCTCAGATTGCAATTCCAATATTTTATTTTTATTTTTGGCCCCAGGGTTTCTAGGGTTTCACAATTTTCTATAAAATTTTCTGTTCTAGGGTTTCTACAAATCACAAGTGTTCCTGTGACCCTCTAAAGTATTATTTTTGGTAGTCATAATTCCAAAGAAACCTAAAACTACTAGCCTGTCCTATCCTAGGAATTAGGTTTCCTATCCTAATTGCTAAGGGTTTGTGGAAGAATCTGCAAACCATGACGAACATAACTTTGGTGGAATATAAGATTGATGGATCAAGCAACTTCAATTCCTGGAAGTAAATACTATAGATAAATTTGGAATAATATGACCTATTAAGTGTGATACAAAAGACTCTACCAGAAACAACTATTGATGAAGGGAAGGAATAATGGAAGGAAGATGACATCAAGGAAAGGAAGATAATCATCTATTTAGTAAGATATAATATCCTACCCTGTATTTCCAAACTGAATACATCTTATGAGATGTATGAATCATTGAATAATATGTTTGAGAGTAAAAACACCCTCAGAGATCTTACATTGAAGGGACAACTTCAACATATCAAGATGAAAAAAGTAGAGACTGTTACTACCTTCTTCATGAATATTTCAAAGATCAGAGATCAACTGGGTGCCATTGGAGAAACCATATCAGACAGAGAAATTGTCTTGAGCACTCTCAATGCTCTTCCAAAACATTTGGAACCATTTCTTCAAAGTATCAGTGGTAGAGAAGAACTACCTAATTTTGATCATCTATGGACAAACTGTACCGAGGAATAAATCAAATTTATAGCCAGAGGAGTGCAAGACTCCCCTCATGATGACAATCATGCTCTTGATTTTTATACAGATAAAGAAAAAATAATTAATAGAAGAAGTTTCAACAAAGAATTCAAAGAAAATAAAACTTCATAAACTTCAGGTCATGAACACAAAAAAGACAAATCAAAGATTCAGTGTTTCAGATGTGACAAGTATGGACACATTGCGAGAAACTATCCTACTAAGAAGAAAGGAAGACAACTTGCATCCACTGCTGATGTTGATCCAAAGACACATCAAAGAGATGAAGAAATAAAAGATGAAGCCTTCTTATTCATATCAACACTTTCAGGTATGGTTCCTACAGATAGTGATATTTAGTTAATTGACAGTGGTGCCTCCAAGAACATGACCGTATATAGAGATCCTCTGATAGACCCTTTTGAGAAAGAGTCTAGTATACATGTTTTACTTGGAGACAATGCCAGATATAATGTGAAAGGGGTTGGGAATTCTACCTTCCAACTAGATTTTGACATACCCCTTCAGTTGAGTGAGGTAGTATATGTACCTAGGATGAAAAGGAACCTTATCTCTATTTCTACCTTAGAGGATAAAGGCTACATGGTTACCTTCTCTGAAGGAAACATTCTTGCATGGCACAAGAACTCAAATATGAATTATGCCCGAGTGATTGGTGTTCAAGAAAACAACATGTACAGGTTGATTGTTCGACCAGCCCATGCCTTGTGACATGATACTGTCAGTTTGAGTGAGATATGTAATAGGATACTTGCTCATATTCATTATATAGCCCTTGCCACTCTAGGGAATATGGTAGCCGACCTTCCAAAGATACAGGTTCGACATGATGGTGTTTGTAGAGGTTGTTCTCTTGGAAAGAATGTCAAGGGGTCCTTATTGAGAAGTGAAAGTAGATCCAAGGGGATATTGGACTTGATTCATTCATATGTGTGTGGATCCATGACTGATGCCTCCTTGAGCAGATATTTTTACTATGTGATCTTCATTGATGATCACTCTCAGAAGACGTGGATTTATTTCTTGAAGACCATGGATGGAGCCCTTTGTGATATTTCAATAATTTAAAGCTCAAGTTAAGAACCTGACTTGGAGGAGGATCAAGGTGATGAGATCAGATAATGGAGGAGAGTATACCTCCAGGGATTTCAGAGATTTCTATATTGAGGAAGGAATCAAGAGGGAGTACACTATTCCTTATAACCCTCAACAAAATGGGGTTGGAGAGAGGAACAATAGAACCATCATTGAGGAAACCAAATAAATGATACATGATCATAATATATCTATGATTTTGTGGGAAAAAGAATCCATGACAATAGTGTATGTTCAGAAAAGGAGTCCTCATCAGATTTTGGAGAACATGACTCCTAAAGAATCCTTTACTAGAGTGAAGCCTGAGGTTGGACACTTCAATATATTTGGGTGTCCATTATACTTTCATATACCTAAGGAGAATAGGTCCAAGAGAGACCCTTTAGGTAGAAAGGGTACATTTATGGGGTATAATGAATATTCAAAGGCATATCGGATCTACATCCCTAGTCAGAGACAGATTGAGGTGAGAGGCTATGTCACCTTTGAGGAAGAAATATCCTTTCGAAGATCCATAGAATCTCATATGGATATTAACAGTGAGACAACAACTTATCCCCTTTCAATAGTTTAGAGGGAGATAGTCATTGATCCAGTTGATGTTCCCAGAGACATTGCAATAAGCCATAAAAGGACTACCTGGGATCGACTGACTCTGTAGGAGGCAGAGGGACATGCATTTCCTCGACGTAAATTCCAAGAGAGAAAGAGACCACACAAATGTTGATATATGTTTTATCCATGAACCACGTCATTGATACTAAGCCTTCTTGTCATGGAGAAGCAACATGATAGCAGTTATGGAAAGATGCCATGACATAAGAGTATCATTCCATCATGAAGAATGATATGTGGGATATTGTTCCAAGACCAGAAGGGAACACTGAAGTGACTTCCAAGTGGATCTATAAGATCAAGCATGCAACTGATGGAAGTGACAAGAATTACAAAGCGAGATTTGTGGCAAGAGGATTCTCTCAGGTGGAGGGAATTGATTATGAGGAGACATTTTCTCCTGTAGCCCGATACACTTACATCCATACGATCATTTCCCTAGAAGCACCCATGGGTTGGAGAATACATCATATGGATGTAAAGATAAACTTTCTCAATAGTGAGATTGAGGAAGAAGTTTACATTGAGAAACCAAAATGATTCATGATACATGAAAAAAAATCTCATGTGTGCAGGCTGAAGAAATCCCTATATGGACTAAAGTAAGAACCTTGTGCTTGGTACGAGAATATGGATGGATTATTGATGAATTTGGGCTTCAACAAGAGTGTTGTTGATCCAAACCTATATTATCACATTGTTGGTCATGAGTGCTTGATTTTGGTCCTATACGTTGATGATTTATTCCTCACTGGTTCAGAAAGTCTTATTGTTGAATGCAAGTGTGCATTGACTTCTGAATTCGAGATGAAGGATATAGGTATGATGCACTACTTCTTAGGACTAGAAGTATGTCAGAGGACTGATGATATTTTCTTGAGTCAAGGAAAATATACAATGGAGATATTGAAGAAATTCGGTATGATAGAATGCAAATCCATGCCTACACCGGTGGCGATGGATATGAAGAAAATGAATGAGGCTTCTAATGATTCAAGAGAGATTTATCCACATATTTACAAAAAACTGATTGGATCATTTATGTATCTGGTTAACACTAGACTTGATATATGCTAAGCAATGAATGTACTCAGTCAGTTCATGAGTCAGCCGAGTCAGACTCACTGGATAGCAACAAAGCATGTGTTGAGATATCTACGAGGCACAGTTGGATATGGACTAAGATATGCCTCCACTATAGACATGATATTATAGGGATATGTCGATGCAGATTGGGTAGGGAGCGCAGTGGACCGAAAGAGCACATTCGGTTATTGTTTTACTTTGGGATCTTCCATCGTTTCCTGGTGTAGTAGGAAACAAAGCTCAGTGGCTTTGAGTACTGCAGAAGAAGAGTACATAGTGTTATGTGTGGAAATCCACGAAGCACTATGGCTTCACAAGCTCCTTATAAATTTAGTTGGTAATGATATGGATTCCACTGTTATCCATTGCGATAAGGAGAGTTCTATGAAGCTCTCGGAGAATCTTTTGTTTCATGATAAATTGAAACACATTGAGATCAAATACCATTATATCAGATATATGGTGCAGAGGAAATAAGTACACATGCAATATCTTTCTACACATGAGCAGGCTTCATATGTCTTCACCAAACCACTTTCCAGGATGAAGTTTTAGTACTTTCGTGAGAGACTTAGCCTAGTGGAGTACTTCTCATTTGTTGTGCAAAAGTCATTTTTGTGTTCGTTGTTGTGCACTGCGTAGAGGTTACTATTTTTATTTATTGTGTAGATGTTACTATTTTAATTTACTGTGCATATGTTACTATTATCATTTTCTACGCATAGGTTGTTTCTCTCATATGCTGCGCACGAGATCCAGAGTATCAAAATTTGAAACTTGATACAACATGTTGAAAATTGTAATCTATTGTTTCACACCTGTTCTAATCATCGTTGAACATGATTAGAGTCTAGACAGGGTTGACACATACCAACATCATGATAACTCCATAATGTAGAAGAAAGAATGTAAGGGGTTGTGATTTTGTGAGGTTTGAGCCACCAGGTTTAAATTTGGTAAACACAGACTCAACAATCAGAGCATCCGTTGAACAAGTGGGTTGCATCAAGTTTTGTGAAAACATTCAGGGATACAATAGAGAGGTGGCGAGGGATTTTGAAGATAATTTTGATGGCATTAAGGATAAGTGGGAAACCTCGAGTTGAGGGTTTTTGAAGATATCATTGTTGTTGTAACAAAAATCCATTCTCATGGAGAACAATGGTTCAAGGGTATGCAGTTAGATGTGTCTTAACATCATGATTTTGTGAA
>SNQJ01S0018336.1:72028-88690 GCA_010110895.2 Picea sitchensis | reverse complement strand
TCACTACATCTAGAATTGTGTGTGATTATAAAAAATTGAGAGAAACAACATCACATATAAGAAAAGGGTATGTGGATTTTATTGAGAAAGTTGAAACAAATAGACTTTATTTATATTGGAAGATTATGGTATATAATCATAAGCTCATTTGTTAAAGGTGCTTAGTCATAAGCCAAGAAAGTTAAAGGTGGCTAACCATAAGCTAAGATGGTTGAAGATGGTTAGTTAAAAGTGATTTTTATGTGCATAATCACGACATAGATAACATCTTTATAATAAGGTCATATGTGTACAAATGTTTCCTTTATATAATAACGACATATATACGTAACATAAGTTTAGGGTTAGTGTTTATGTATCTTATTGTTATAAACACGAGTTTCCTCCCTATCTTATATATACAATAACTTATCATTTATCAATATAACAATCAACTTCAAGATTTTATTCATGGAGATTTCTTCCTTCATTTAATTGAATTAGTAAGTGCTAGCCAACCATTAGGTGTGCAAGTATCCCAACCATTATTGTCGCTGTTATATTATTTTCAATTTATGCAAGTGTGATCCCATTTGGGTACTAGGGATGTAACAAGTTGTATCAAAGCTTCAATCAAGATTTGTTGGTGTTTTTTTGTTAGTTCTTAAAAATAAAAGAGAGAAGAAAATGACAATCAATTACTATCATTTCTCCAATCAGGGTTGAGTTTCAAGAGCACTTCCATATCTTTATCAATGAAAAGAAAGAGACATTCTAGCTACATTTGAAGGGAAAAGGGTATGTGGATTCCATAAACCTAGAATATTATGGAATCCACATACCCTTTTCCATAAAATATACTAACTAGATCCAAAAACCAAAGACATGAAATATGGTACTACACATATAATATATTATCAAGGAAAAAACAAGCTACATGAAATTTCGGCATTTGAACAAAAATTTACAAGTTAAATGAGTACATCAATAAAAAAAACATACTAACCTTGCAAGTTCAAAATCCAAGCTATGTAGATCGAGAATTAGATTTGTTCAACCGGTGGATGACAAAAAAAATAAACAACTCAAACAAAAGCTACAAACAGTGTCACAACTATAGCAATTGTGTCACAAAGTCTCTTAAATTCAGGTATGTATAGATCAACTTGTCAACTAGCCGTTAACACTGACCAATGAGATAGGCAAAATTTTCGTGGCAATAGCAACGAATTTTTGTGGCAATAGGGACGAAAATCCCGACCAAGTTAAAAAAACCTATTCGTGGCTATATCGACGAACTTTCGTTGCAATATCGACGAAAATCTCGCCCTATTTAAAAAAAACATGAAAATAATGGAAACATGGAAAAATTACGTGGAATAATCCGCCCATATGTAGTAGTGTGGTATCATAGCACTTTCCTTGGCCACAAAAAAAGACATTTGTTTTTCTATTTTTGCATATTTTTTCGGAGAGAAAAAAGAGGGCCACGAAATTTGAGACGATTTTTGTAAATTTAGGTGAAAAATTTGTATAAAGTGGTTGTAGATCTGAATTCCTCTCATAAAAACACCCAATTTAAAAAAACATCGTTCGAAATAGAGTGTGGGAAGTAAAGCTATTGGCATTTTAAAATCTGTTATTTTTCAGGGTTTTTCCATGGAAGGTCATGCGTTCTTTCTAATTTCTATAGAATCGGGGGCCGAATTTTCCTAAACAAATTACATATCTGAGTTCCTCTTTCAAAATTAGTTTATTTTAAAAAAAATATCACCCAAATCGGAGCTCTGGAAGTGAAGATATCGTTGATTTAAAATCAACCATTTTTTAGGGTCTTCGTGATTGCGGTAGAACTATAGAGCTCATAACTTCTCACAATGTGTTCATATTTCTACCATATATGTGCCATTGGATAAATGATTTTTATAGATTTCATTTGATATATTATATGTAGTGCTTCCAATCAATATGTCATGCACTACAGTCTCTGCAAAATTTCACTTTCAAACCCTCCTGGGCATGCAACGTGAAGCTTGGATCGAGATATTAAAAGTTCTTCATGATATTCAAAAGAAATGTGTTGCATATAAAGACCAAGAGAGAAAAAAAAATATGTAGTTATTGGTTTATGGTTGTGTTCTTTGTATTGGTCTAATTGACGTAGTTAAGTGTATATTTAAGATGGGGTTTCAATTTCGTTCTAGTAGGTTCTTGGTTCAAACCCTCCTAGGTGAGGTGCACTATTCTATGTTGACGGGTTTACTAGGGATGACATCCATGAATGTGGGGAAGCATCCCTTGGGTTTTACTAAAATTTTTTCCTTGGGAAATAAACAAATATGGTGTTTCCATGATATATCTTAGTTAAGGAGATGCACTAGTAACCCACAACACTAGTTTTGATGTCTAAAACACATTGCATATGCAATGGTGGGTTTTGCATGCTTACTTACAATGGTTTCCACCACGTAAGTCCATGCCTCTCTCCCCACCTCTTTAATCTAGGGTTGAACGTCACCGACAATAAGTTGAAGCTTGTTGGCACTTTTTACACATCCTAAACCTTAGTATAAAATATCATTTTCATAGTTACTCATCTACACATGATTTGAACATATTTCTCTTTAATTTGATAATGCATAACTAATATAAGATAAGCAAGTAGTTGTAGAGGAATTGGTAGCAAATAAGCTACATCCTTGGGGATAAAGACTCCCCTCTCTTTCCTCCACCCACATGCACTTATAAAATCATAATTGAACAAGTTAAAGAAGTTAAGAGTATAGTTCAATACACACAATCCCCTATATCTAGTTTTGATACCAATGTTAGGACAACCATGACTACCTCAACAATTGGAATAAATAATGTGCCACTTTCACATGTTCCTCCATGTTGAAGACTATCTAACAAGGACAATCACATGACCATGTTGCATAACTATTTGGATCTTTTTCCGCCAGGTAATGTGATTAACTTGTTAAAAAATTATTATTTCAAGGGCACCACAAGGAAGTTCTCTCTTTGCTATTGCGAACGAGTGCAACCTAACCCTTCCAGCTTTCAAAGAATAAGAAATAAATTTCCACACGAATGCAGCAATATGGTCCAACCCTCCAGTGACATTCTTACATCGACATGTATCTATTAGAAACATGGTGAGTTGTTGAGTGAATATGATCGTAGGTTAAGATGGGATTTTGAAAGAAGGCTCAAACAAATATTCCAAAATATCAACACTCTTAATGCTTACTTTATCCATCCATGCATACACTACACTTTATAGTTAATGGCTTGAGATCGAGCACATACCCAACAAAGCTTATTATGTATTGCACCATTTTTTTATGGCGCACTAGATACTGTTGCACCAACACCTATAACTCCCTCTAGCATTGAACAAAAACTTCAAGCATCATACAACAAGAAGTTAGCTAGCTAACTAATTTTGAAGCCTTGAGAAATATTCTTTCATCAATATAGGAAAAATAATTTACCAAAAGAATGCTTTCAATGCAAAGCTTAAAATATACGTGCACCAATCTATGCTTTGCAAATAACCGTGTACATGGGCCAAGATGTGTAATGTACCTAGGGAGGATAATTAATGTAATATAAGGTACCTAGGGGTGTACCAAAAGAAAATAATTAATGCAATGTGGCCATGATCATGGAATAAGGCCCAATGGCTAGTTGGAGGTTACAGTAAATGTAATAATGAGCGGTAGTTGTCATGGACACCTAAGAATACTCATAAGACAATATATATACATGAGTATCATTGTATTGAGATGTTTTGAGAGTTGTATTTTAATAAGCATGGCTCGTATAGTGATTCCTTTCACAACGAGTAATTGATGGTGCCACCCTACCTTAAGGGTCTTCTCTATATTCTTTTGTCGTCTACTGTGTGGATACATTTTAGTTGTTCTCAAATTAAGAGTTTTATATTTTATCTAATAAGGTCCACTATAATTGGTACTAGAGCTCTTTCTTGGGCCAGAGTGGAAGATTTTCTTTTCTTTTCTTTTTGCAAATTTTCAAAGGCGAAAATAGGGTCGCGATATTCCTATTCATTTCGAAATCTTTTTGTACAAAGTTTGAAGAATTTTTTTTTATATATATGTGCATTCCTCTTTAAAAAATACATGATTTCAAATAAAAAACCACTCAAATCAAGGTTTGAGAAGTGAAGATATCTATGATTTAAAATCAATGCTTTTAGGGTTTTTTGGTAACAACTGCCAATATTGCAAAGAAAATATCTTTTGATAAAGCACCCAAATTATATCAAGATCAATGCCAATAGAAGTAGAAAGATTGTGGCATTTCAAAATTGGGATTATAATAGGAAATCATAGGAGTATCGTTCAAGTTATACTTGTTTCAAGTTGAAATGATTACAATGCGATTATCTCTCTATTTATGAACTAGATTGTAGTAGAACTAGTGCTAGTAGAAGCAGTGTGGTTGTGTCATTTTAGAATTGGGGTCATAATAGAGAACCAAAGAAGTATAATGGAAGTTACACCCATTTCAAATTGAAATTGTTAATGCATGATTATTTATATGCCTGTTAACTTGACTACAACAAATCCTTCACCATTATATGCAGAGTGGTTGTGCCATTTCCAGATTGGGGTCACAATATAAATTATTATTAGTATTAAGAAAGTTAGGGTAATTCAAAATTCATCACTTGAAAATCATAGTGGAACTAAAGAATGGCAATGTTGAGAAACATGGAGGAAGTAATCAAATCGTGTAACCAATTAATGGAAACAATTCATGAGGATAAGATAATTTCACAACAACTTGAGGAGATTAATATCCTCAAAGCATACTATTCACCGTGTCATGAAGTAAGACATACTAATTCCCATATACTTCGATGTACTTCTAGTCCCCCACATTGTGGTATCTCAGGGTGACAACATGAATGTAATCATTATTGATTTTGGAATCATATTGGATGTCATATGCTAGCCAACCTAGAATGTTTCGTGATAACGAGTGATAACTAAGCACATATTGTAGGAGCTTTGTTGAAGAATATCACTATTAAGGTCAAATATTTTTCTTAAGTACATGATTTTTCTGGTTATGAAGCATTAAAGGTGACAAGTACATGGTTTTATTTGGACAAAATTAGATTGAATACATGTGCATTGGCATTCACTTGGAAACAAAGAATTGAAATTGAGACAAGGCACCCATACGTTGAAGATTTCCATCATCAAACCCAATGATATGTGGATTGAAAATTGCCTCAGGCTAAGATGTCTCATTTTTAGGCATTGTTGGTTCTTGTGTAACAACGATGTCTTGGACAGGTTCTTGTGTAGTTGACATAGTTCCTCATATACTAGAGTTTCAACATCCTTTTCAATGATTTGGCTAGGTTCAACTATATATGTTCCATGTACCACTGGTTCTTGTGTGACAATAGTGTCTTGGACAGGTTCTTGTGTGACATTCTGGAAAGGTTCCCTTGTTTCTCTGTCACTGTGTCATTCCTCACCTCTTGGAGTTTCAAAAACTTGAATAGGCTCAATTATCTATATTCCAGCTACCATTGGTTCTTATGTGATAGTAGTATCCCCCACACCTTGGTCACTATGGGAAATCTTAGCAGATTCCTTATCCTCCTTGATAGGTTCTATATAAAATCTGACTAGAAAAAAATATTGATGCCAGCATATCATCATGTGTATATCCTTCTTGGCTAAGTATATAACCACATACTGAACATTTATGTTCCCTAGAATCCTTATCTTTCAATATCCTAGTCTTGGGTTCTGAAATGGAAAGTGCTTTGCCCACAAGTCGAGCAGCTTGTAAAAGGGATCCCAATTTTGTGGGGTTTTCTTTCTCCTATAACTTTCCCTTAATAACCCCAAGTTGTCCCTTGAGCCTATAATTTTCCTTCTTTAAACGAGCAATTTTCTTAAGTAAGGAGTCGGTTTTTTGTTTACCTAGCATGGAGTTGTTGGTCTTCACTCTAGCCTTCCCCTTTTTTTGTAACAATTATATCTTCAACAGGTTCTTGTGGGTGAGCAACGACGATTGGTGGTTTATACGATTGATCTTCCACTACTTCTAAGGAGGACATGTTCCTTTTTCATGGGAAGTCATCCGCAACTACTCAAAATGGCCTATTTTTACCCTTTTTCTACTGTGGGGGTTCTTCCAGGATAGGACAAGGTTTTAATTCTTCCTAGGAGGGATTACTCCTGTAATTTCTACTTCATCATTAGAAGGTGGCTGTGAATTAATATGTACAGCAGGGGAGTCACCTTGTGTCTCTAGTGGCTTTTTTTTCTCGACCTCTTCCTCTTCTTGTCTTAGGCCTTCATGGTTTATTTATGTATCCCCTATTGTCTATGCACTGAGTTATTTTTATGTGTCTCCTCATGCATCTTATTTTTCTTCCACCGACATTTCGATGGCTGTATCAGCATGGGAATTTTCCAATTCTGTATCACCCCCCTTTTTCGGATGCTTCGCCTCCAAACTCACCATTTCTACCAACATGTTATTGTCCTGAATTAGCTCCTTTCATCCCTTCTCCTTCATATTCTTCCATATTTTATGTATCATTTCTTTCTTCCTCTATTGAACCCTTAGTTTCATCATGGGCAATGGATTCGATTTAAGTCCCATTTCTTTATTCTAATGCATGGATGGCTAGAAGTTTGATTAACCCATGGTTCAAAACACAGGCTTGCGGTTGTTTAGACTGGCACACAGAGCTAGAAATTAGCTTCATGGATTCCAACAAAATGTAGGTAATGTTGAGAAACTACCCAATGGCGAAGATGCGATAATAGCATGAAGTGGTAATTGAAGACAATGTTGAATCTTCCTTCACATGTAATATATCTCTGAACAAAATAAGAAACATCTTTCCATGGAGGGGGTAGTGAGATTCTATCTATTCCCTTACCTTTGTCCTTTAATTCTTATTCACCTCTCAGAAAATTTTCCTTGGTTGTTGGGATTGACGCCTTTCTATTGAACCAAATCACCCCCAATCGTGGTAGCCCTGTATCTTTTCTGATGCCCCCCTATGTAACATCAACATGCAATCTGCACATCGTCGAGCTTACTCCTTCTATATTCTAAGCCAATTTGATGGCAACGACATTGTCAAATCCCTATAATTTTTTGAAGAAGACCACCCATACTGCGTCTTGAAATATTTAATAGGACTCGAGATGGCTATGCAACAATTTTAGAGACTCAGGATCATGGCGAACAATTTCTCCTCCCATTGTGGATGGAAAAATTCTCACTAGGTTGTTTACTATGGAGTTTCGATAGGGAAAGTTGTAGGATTTGACATGCAGTCACAGTTGGGGGAGAGATTTCTAAATTCAGAAAGTTGGCGGTGTCACGGTTTCATGCCATAATTAGTAATAATGGTGAATGGTAGAAAGATCATGTCATAATGAAGAGGCAACATGATGTGAAAGGTAGGATGGAAAAAGTAATAAATATGGAGCATGGTAATATGGCGTGTCCCCCCCCCCAACTAAAGGTGGAAGCCATCCTCGATTGGTGTGGCAGGATCGGTGGCGCTAGTCTAGATGTCACCTCAAATTCAAAGTCATGCAGGTAAGTGGGAAGGACATACCTATTGGGTACTTACCATAAAGTGCATCTGATGTGCCAATAGTTGGATGTAACTGGAGGTTGGAGCATCAACAGTAATGATGACCGTGGTAGGAACGGATAGGCTGGTTGAGTTTGAAATGTTTGTGGAGTGTCAACAGTTGTTTCAAGCAAAGTTGCAACAAACTATTGCACTGGAGTTTCAACACTCGATCCATCATTTCAACATGCAGAGAAATCCGAAGGAGTTACAACAATTAATAATAGGTCCCATCAAGTCATGGTGAATACGGTGAGAGAGTATCGGTAATGAATAACAACAAGTGAGTGGCGGTGGTCAGTAAAAAAAAGCGAGTTACAAAAAGTGATGGGTAACAACAAGTGAGTTACAACAAGCAAATCAACAGTGAATATCATCAATTAGAACGAATTGTGCAAACCTGGATCTGGAGTTGTTATTGATAGAAAAAATTGTTGCGTTATTAGCAAAAATAATGGAAAAGAAAACTTGTCTATATATTTATTTATATTGTTATCTTTTTTTTTTTTTTCATTTTTCTGTATAAGTTTCAACTGCCAGTAGGTTGGTTTTCAGCTAGCACCCATCTAATTGTTGTCTAAAGGATTTTTCACAATTAGATTATTATTGTTATAATTTTTTAAATTGAACCATGAATTATGTAGTTGGTGGTGCAGGAAAATGTTTATCTACCCCAACGATCTCAAAACATGAATTTGAAACAATATGAGAAACAAATGAATCCTTGGAAAGTGGTTGATGATACAATCGAAGAATATGGCCATTGCAAAGTAGATAATTCTATGAGCCATCTATGGTTGATCTTGGAAATCCCATTGTCGAAAATTGTGTCCACTTCGTAAGGACCTAACCATCTAGTACAAAGCTTCCTCTTAAAGTCCTTAAATATGGAGTCATATAATAGTGCCCAAACGCCTTTTTGAAACACATTGTTTTTAACAAATTTTTCATCCCACTCAGTGCATTGTTGTTGAACAAGATCAATATGGTGTAAGGCATCCAAGCACATCTCATCCAACTCATTGAGTTGGTCCAAACAATATTTATATGATGTGGTTAAGTCCATATTTACCTTTAAGGAAATCCTCAATGTTTTAATTTCAAATTTAATGTGGAAGATAAGACTCTTACCATACACAAGTTCAAATGGGGAGAAACTTGTGGTGTTATGCCATGTTGACCTATAGGCCCAAAGAGCCTTTCATAGTCACTCAGGCCAATCATGATGGTGACTAGCCACAGTTTTGGTGAGTAATCTTTCCATAACTTTATTAATGCTTTCCACTTGCCCATTGGCTTATGGATAGTAAGGTGAAATAATCTTGTGGTGAATATTGTAGTTTTTAGTGAGCTCTTCAATCAACTAGGAACTGAATTGTGGCCCTCCATCTGTAACTATTTCCTTTGGCACTCTGAAGTGAATGAATATGTCTTCAAACAAAAAATCTGAAACAATGTTTTAAGTGGCCTTGACAAGTTCCTTAGCTTCGAACCACTTGGTAACATAATTTTTACAAACCAAGATGTAGGACTTTTGATGAGATTGGGGGTTGATAGGCCCCACAAATTCAATATCCCACTTCTCGAAGGATTCAATAACCGATTGATATTTTAATGGAATTTCATTTGATCGAATGGGTTGACCCATTCATTGGAAACTGTCACATACATGTACATACTTTTTGGCATCCTGTAACAAAGTAGGTCAGAAATAGCCCATGAGAAGTGTTTTGTGCACTGTCCTTTTATTAGCAAAGTGTCCACCACAAGGCTCATCATGGAAATCCTTCAGACTATTGTGGATCTCATCTTCTCTTACGCAAAACCATATCTCATGATTGGGCATGGTGTAAAAGAGACAACCTCCTACCCAATAATATCAAGAACTTTGTTGAATAATATTTCATCGTTCTCTTGGAGAAAGGTGGTGTGGTAAATTTTCTGCAGCTAGTTAGGAATAGCTCCCTACCACGACGATTGAGCAGATACTACAAAAATATTCTCTTCTAGGAAAGAATCCTCAACATGAGAATTATCATTGTTGTTGGTAAGCCTAGAAAGGAAGTCTGTGACAACATTGTCCTTTCCAGGTTTGTCCACAATAGTGATGTTGAATTATTGTAATAAAAGAAACCACCTAGTAACTATACCATTGGTGACAGGTTTATTAATTAGATATTTAATGGCAGAGTGGTCAATATGTTTAAAAAATTGGTAGCATGTAATATAATGCCATAATTTATTAATAACGTGTACAACATCAAGGAATTATTTTTTGGTTACCATATAATTTAACTCGACAAGAGTCAAATTCTTGTTGATGTAGTAGATGGCATATGGGTTTCATTCCTCCTACTATCCTAATACATCCACAATGGCATTGTCGGAGGCATATGTATAGATATGAAATGGAAAGGTCCAATCAAGTCCTCATAGGATAGGGGCTTCAGATAAGCGCTTCTTTAGATCTGTAAAAGAATTTTGGCATTTTTCAGTCCATATAAATCTTGTGTCCTTCGAAAGTAATAAAAATATAGGAGATGCAATCCTAGAATAATTTTCAATAAAATGACGATAATAACCATCTTTCCCTAAAAAGATACACACCTCTTTTTCTGATTTCGAATAGGGAATTTTTAAGATTACCTCAATTTTGGCCAGATCCACCTGTATCCCTCTAGACGAAAGATAATGACCAAGTACAACTCCCTTATTCATCATCATGTGACATTTTTATGTGCTCAAAGAAAGATGAGTTTATTTTTAGTGTTTCAACACTTTTTCAAGACTATCCAGAGTCATGTCAATTGTATCACCATGTGGCGTGAAATCATACATATAAATCTCAAGAGAGTCGTTAACCAAATCTAAAAATATTCTCAATATAGCCCTCTTGAAGGTAGTGGGTGCATTACAAATCCAAAAAGGAAGTACTCGGTATGAAAATGTACCCCATGGACAAGTAAATGTATTTTTTTCCTGGTCTCAAGATTAATATGGATTTGGTTATATCCATTGAACCTATCAAGAAATGAAAAAAAATTCTTACCTAACATGGCATCAAGGACTTGGTAAATAAAAGGCAATGGGAAATGTTCTTTTTGTGTGGCTTTGTTTAGTTCTCTATAGTCGACATAGATCCTCCATTTGTCCTTTTTATTAGGTACAATGACCAGTGGGGATACCCATTGAATATCTAATATTGGGTAGATGAAGTTGTCATTCAACAATTTCTAGAGTTCTTCTTTAACAATATCTTTCAAGGCTAGGCGCATTCAATGTTGTGTTTAGATAATAGGTTGACAATCTTCTTTTATATAAATGTGGTGGGTGCACAAATCAGGGTTGATAACCTTCATATCTGTGTAATCCTATGCAAAGGAATTTTTTTTCTCTTGCAACAACTGGACCAGTCATTATGTTTATGAGGGAGACAAGTTTGGATTAATGTTTAAGGTTTTTTTGGACTCGATATCAATTGGGACACTCTTATGGCTTGGGTAAGTAGGTATCAGCTCTGAAGTGAAATCATCAATAAGACTCTCTTGGTCGAGTCAGTTCATTATAGAATCTAAGAGCTAGAATGTTGGTTGAGTAATGGATGGGGGGTTACTGTTAAAACTATTGATAGACGTATCATCATCCGTATCATCCTTGAAGAAATAATATAACCATTGCATCATCGTGTTCAATTATATGGATATCAAAAACACTTAAAATTGATCCATGTGTCTCTTTGGATCCATAATTCCATCATCTGAGAAGACTAGTAGAACTCCTTGAAGGAGGGTCGACAATGTATGTTGTTCTATATGTAGATTAAATGGGTTATCCCTATCCCTTCTTCTTGGAAAATTCTATCTTTCATTTCCTTCTTCTTGGTTCTAAGGAATCTCATTTATTTCTTCTTGATCACTCGTGATTAGGGTTCTTGTTATTTCTAATTAACTTTCACCAACTTTGTGACGCTGAAATTTTTTCTCTTACTTATTGTTAGTGGACCTTCAAAAGATTCCAGTTTTCTTGGGTTTACAATCATCTTCTTTTCCTTAACACTATCTCTCTTTCTTCCTCCCAAGCAAGGGTTTCCCAATATATTTCAATCTTTTCTTGAATTTGTGTTGTTGTCAAGTCCAAATCATATAATTGATGCAACACACTTATTTAATTTTTGATTCCAACTTGTAAATGAGGTTGATTAGGTTTGAGTCACTAAAATTATGGTCTACGAAACCAACCTTTTTTTCTCCCCAGTGGAGTTTCCAAAATGTTGATGTTCGGATTGGTCACAATCCCAAAAACATACTCATGAGGATAAAATCCCCCTATGTTTTTACAGAGGTGGAAACCCTCTGTTGTTTTTCTGAAATATATAGTTTTTTTTCTTAGGGTATACTATCAAATAGGAGAATGCTAAACAACAAGCTCCAAAATATTTGTTGCTTGAACATGAATTATAAAAACACAATTTAAAGTATAAGAGTATATTCAAAAATAAAAAGTTCCCAAGAGAAGGACCGAGAATCTTTCACGGACTTGAATATAATATTTACACAATATTATACAAAGATAGGGAAACCATAATATCAAATAAAAAATTCCTTGCATCCATCACAACATTATAAGCTTTGGTCACACTCATAACAAAGAAAAGTATAATTCCATGATGCATAGAATTTTAAAAGAGTAAGACATTTAAATTGAAAGAGAATATGATAGGTACACTTCAAAAATCTCAAACTTAGAAATTTGAAGTCTGAAAAGTCATTAAAGTTGCACCCCAAAATAATTCTCTGTGGAGTTAAAAAATAATAGATTGTTTTAAAATAAAATTAAAAGATTTTGTTCGTCCAAATGGACTAGGATGGGGCTCCAGGGGACCTTAAAAGAAATGTAGGCCTGGACTAGACTTGGAAGAAGGAAAACAAAGACAATTAGATATCCGTTATGGGTTCTCAAAAATTAAAAAACACAACTGGATGATTTATGAATGAGAAGTATGGATGATAGGAAATTATGAAAAGTGACCACTTTACTTACTATGATGGAATCTCTCTCCTCTTGTCTACTTGTTGGTGTGTCTTGTATATTCTCTTTCACTAGAACTACTTGATTGGTTACAACTACCTCTTCTTGATATGATTCGGTTATTTTGGTTAAAACTTTCCTTAACCAATTCTTGATGTGTTCTTTCATTGGTGTCGTGGTTATTTCTTGCCTTACTTTAATATTAAATAACAAATTTTCCAGATCTTTGAAGTCCATCGAAAGTTGGTGAAGGGTGTCTTCAATGTTTTCATTTCTATTTACATAACTAAACAACCAACTTTCAACTTTGTTTCTGAATACTCGATCAAGTTGTTGAATTTCTTGGTTGATGCAGTCTTCAATGAGTCCAACTTTACTTCAAATTATTCTTTTATCATAAGTATGGAATTCAATATTAGATGTGGGTCCTCCACATATACAGTTGATCCAAATAAATCCAATTCAATTAATTTCAAATATAATTCTCCTATTTTCACAGTGTCACACTCAACTAACATGTCTTTTAGACTCTTTATTCTTTTTAACCAATATGCATTGAGTTGTTTTATATGGATCGTGGAGGGAAAATCTTCTTCTTTCCTCCATAACTCACTAACACTTGAAAATTTTGCAACAAAATTAGAAATGGCCCCTTTGTAAAATTCTTCGCCATTTTCAAGATCATCCTGAAGGTATTGTCTAATTTTTTTCATTCTTGACCCTAAGGAAAGAAAACTCATTGTCAATTCCCATGTCTCGAGAATAAGATACATTCTCTTCTGAATACTTTCTCCGACATACCTCCTAATGGCATCAAGTAGACTTGATGTTCCCTTTAGTCTAGAGGTGGATTTTGGTCTTCCCTCAAGAATTTTCCAAGGTTGTATTGTGGTGATTGGACTACCAAATAGTGGCGGGGGCATTAAATAACTCTCTAATTCTTTTATTCTATCCTTTAAAATGGCATTCTCATTCTCTATGTCTCTGATTGACATTTTTAGGGCTTCTCATGCAACTTCATGAATTTGTACAATTTTGGAGGTTAAAACTCCATTGAAGTCAACTTTTGAGTTAAATTTTCCTTGAACCTTCCAATTTTTTTAATTGATTTTTTCAATAACCAAATTTCTTGAATTTTTATCAAATGTGGCATTGTGTAAGGTTAAAGTGTTTGAATACAATTGGCTCCTAGGTGGCTAATTCTGTCACAATTTCTTTTCTCTCTTGCATTCTCTGTTCTTCATCTAGAAATTCAATGTCTTCAATATTCACATCAAGCTCCATGTCTTCCAGAATGATTTCCTCTTCAAGTAAGTCCTCACTTTATCTATTTGTGTTTGTTCCTCTTTTCCTTTTTCTAGTGACTGGGAGTTTGTGAAGTCTTTAAAGATTTCACTTAGGAGTTTTTTTTTCACCTCCATCATAGGAATTATCCATCGACGGCTTCATTTGCTCTTGAACTGCATACTAGGTCTTTCCTTTGGGTAGGATGTGTTTTTGAGAAATGTTAGGAGAATGTGAACTCCCCTCATTCATGAATCTTCCTTGTTGTCAATGTTGATCAGTTGTGATGATAATTGTCTTGATATCCTCTTGTTTTTTTCTCATCAAGTAGCATTTGGGGGTTTTTTCTATCACCCTCTTCTTTTCCAAATAGGAAAGTGTTAGAAAATAATAAACTGTAACCTACAAATGTCGTGTGTTTCAGAAATAATAGACTAGGGTCAAAACCCTTGACTTCATTTGCTTGTTTTAGATTGAACTAATCAAACTGAACTGCGATTTCATTGATGTGTGTAATAATTTTTACCATTATCTCTCCAATTTTCCATGGCAGAGGAATGAACTGTATTTTCCTCTTTTCATTAAATAAATGGGCTCAAAATTTATATTGCTTTCATACTTCATAAAAAGATATCTTATCTGAAACATAATATGGCAGATATGAGGGTTTTTGGGGAGAGCAGTAAATCCTAATAACACTGAAATTATGCATTGATTCAATGCTTCCTCTTTTATCTAAGAAGGATGATGCTTCTAGAGATAATCCATACGTGTTTGGTCCATGAATAAGTTTTTTGAAAGAAGAAATGAATGCATTATTCACTTCGTAAAAATGGTATGCAACCTTCTGTTTCCATAGAGCAGGATATCACATCTGAACATGGTCTATTTTACAATTGACTTGCTTATCCAAATGCAAGCCTTTGAAAACATGACAATGTGTAATGACGAAAATCAAGTATGATGACATGTAGTATTTTTTGTTCTTTCTAAAATGTCCCAACTGAAATGACAATTCGTTGGAGATAATCTCCCCCCAATTAAATATTGCTTTTTCATTAATTGAAAAGTACAAGATATATAGAGCGAGCCTAGGAAGAGTGGTTGCAGATTCTTTTCTGGATACTCTAGTGAATAACCACACCATCTCTCTATAGGGATTTTTTAATGAACCGATCTGAATACTCGAAAGGTCCTCCAGAATAATTGTTGGGTATTCAAGATATTCTCGTAGAAGCTCCAATCCTCCATTTTTTATCTTCCAAAATTCATGGGCTTCAGTGCCTTTGAAAGCCATAGTCATCTATGGGACTCTGAGCATCCTCTTGAAGATTGAAGGATCTAAATAAATAAGAGACTCCCCTTGCAATTGCATTATTCTTTGATTCTTGTCAAATTTATCAATGCACCATGAAATCAACTCCTTGAAATCGTAGAATTCTGGAATGCATCCTACCAGAGAAACTCTTGACTTGCAAATCTGGTTTGAATTCTTCTCTGAAAGTGGTAATGAAGAGTAATATATGTATGCCTTCGACCACTAAAATATTTGGTCTTCTCATCCAAGTAGGTTGACGATATCTCCATAGAACTGTTCCTTTTTTCGGGTTGTCATACTTAATCAAGTTGACATATTAATGTACAGTTCTTCTCAAAGTGTTATTATTAAAATAAACATGTTCACCTTAACATGCTCTAGGGATCTTGACTCAAGGATCATAAATATAAATTCATATTGAAATTGATGAGGGATTATCTTGAGAAGATCGCCATTAATAACAACTTTTAACACTTAACCAGTTTTAATAATTTCTAGAAGATGTGTATTAAATGTACAATAGTGAATGTGATAAGATAAGACATGGGTTACCGCAAAGCAGTGGACAATCGGGATGACAGAGGATAGGGAATCAGAATCGTGAGGTTAGGGATAGTATATGGAGGAGTGATGAAATCACCACGGACCCACAGACTCACGGTGAGAAAGACTTAAGGAATTTGACAAGTGTTGAGAGATCATAGGGTTATAAACAAGCAGGATAGTGGGAGTATGGAGAAGAGTTGTAATATCCCATGGGCCCACGGTAAGTGATGGAGAATTTGGCTAAGTATAAAAAGTGGATCAGGATAGCGGGGTCGCGGGTATAGACGAAAAAATAAAAAAGGTGCTTTAGACTCGCAATGAAACATTTTTGAAAATTTTCTAAGTATAGGTGCAAAATGGAGGTGGAGGAAATCAAGAAATCATTACTAGTGTTGGAATATAACATACCATATCCTGTTATTCCAACAATATATCTCATAATTATTTTTCCAACTTGCCAATGTGAGTCTTTCGGAGAATCCATGAACCTAGGAATCAAATCGACAACATACATAATGCTTGGCCTAGTGGCAGTGAGATACATGAGGCTGCCAACCAATCTCTTGAATAGAGTTGGATCCACATTGGATCCCTTATCCTATTTGCTGAGATTTGTCCCTATTACAATTGGAGTTGGTGTCGGTTTATAGTTCATCATCTTGAATCTCTTTAACACATCCATGGCATACTTTGCTTGAAACACAAAAATTCCTTAATCTGTTTGGATGACTTGAACAATACCAAGGAAATATATCATTTACCCCAAATCAATCATTTCAAATTCTTGTTTCATGGCTAATTTAAACTTGTTTACTGACAAATTTCCTGTGAATATCTTATCATCAACATATAA